>JASDQU010502657.1:16041-26876 GCA_032191745.1 Picea mariana | reverse complement strand
TTCTTGGTCCCAAGGGAAGAACTTGCTCTGATACCAATTGATCTATGTGTGAGGGAATATTATGCAATGGAGATTCAAGTTTCTGAAAGGACACACTGCTAGATCTGAGTGAGAGATGCGCTCAGGTCTTAATAAGTGACTTGGAAATATTAGCGCAATAATGAAAGAAAGAAACATTTCAAAATGGAGGTAGGTGCCTTGTTTATGCCTTACATTGTCCAATCAAGAACTAAGAAATATGACTGGATCAAACGCTTAGTATAAAAACCAAAGATGCACACCAGTTCTTTTGGTGTGCATTCACTCTCTCTACACTCACTTATAGTAAAATGAAAAACACCAAGTCACTCCCTCTCTCACTCGTCTCAACAAAAATGTAAATCAATGATACACAAGAAGAATAACTAACAAAAGATTTCCAAACATTTCATCAACTGTAATAGAGGATTGTCTCTCTTCTTAAACAATCAAGGCCATCTTCTACAAACAATAAATGCTTCTTTATTCTTCTGCACTTCTCTACGTAATCAGATTGGCAAGAGGAATTTCCCACAACGTTTATTGACACATTTGACTATTCTCTAAAATATACATCTCCATTATTTACTTAGACTCACGAATTCTATATTACTACAAAATACTGACCAATGCTGACAACAACCATTAAACTAACATAGCATTACTTCTCCTTCTCGCGTTGCTTTCTGCAGACAACTTGTACGCTGTTGTGTGTTCCCTAAGGAAGGCTGACTTCCTTCATTATTTGTCCATATATCCAATAGGTTCTTAATACCAGAGTTATATAGCCTGGTTATCCACTGCGTGGGCTCCATTATTTCTTTACCAAGGGGTCCAATTTCCCCTGTGTTTATTAAATAAGTCTCCTCGGCCAAATCTAGGAATTTGGTCGCATCACGCACATCATGGTCTACGTACCTAAGGTTTGGTACCTTTCTTAGAATATCATCCACAGTGACCATTGCATGTGGGAGATATGTGAGTGTGATATCCATGGTGTCCTGCACTTTTCTTTTCTGTCCCACAGTAGATGAACCTACTAGGGTTGTATTTTCATCTTCTTCCTTCTCGAAATATGGTCGGTCAATGATATCCTCTACTAACACTTCCTCTCCTTCACGGGTCTATCGTATTCCCATAATTTATTCATTCTTTGCAGGCGTCTAAGGGTTAGGGTTCAAAATACCATTCCAAGCCCCGGAGCTCTGCCCTATTTTCCCTTCTTGCGTTGTTGATGTTCTCTCTTCAACCCGTATCAGGCTGATTGATTTTGTGTCTGAGGTGGTGAAATATTCCAACTTGACCATGTTTTTAGGTTGTCTCATTCTTTCCTTTTTCCTCTAACCCTTCTGAGTAAGCCATAGATATTGTCCGGGAGTGACAAACTTTGGTGGGGTCATCTTCTCTCTAATTCGTGCACCTGCTTTCTTCTTGGTAAAATTCTAGCTATGGAGCGCTCTTGGCATTTCATTATGTGATAAAAAATCACTAAGTGTTCAATAAATGTGTGATTTCCACCTTTTATAGACCTGGTCATGTCGGTTTTTCACTTTTTGTGTGCATTTGCGCCGAGTGTAATTTTTCCTACATGTTTTCTTCTGTTGTTTTCTGCGGTAATTACTGTGTGCAACATTTTTCACACTTTCTTATGGTTCAATCAGATTCTACATCTTTTTGTGTTTTTCTTATGTTTTCTATTTTTGTATTTCTTTTTTCCTCTTTTTATTTAATTTTATCAATTTTTTGTCCTAATATCTGCTATGATACACTATATACATGCCTTTTCCCATTGTGTTGTAACTTTTAAGATTTAGTAGGTTGACTTTCCATGTACAGTTTTAGTTGACTATCATTGATCACTCCTTTCAGTTATGTTCTTCCCAAATCTTTTAGTTGTATAGATCCCCTATATGTGACAGTCTTTACTTCATATGGCCCTAGCCAATGCATTCTAAATTTACCAGGATGTTGGAAAAATTTACTGTCATAGAGCAAGACTAGGTCTCCTTCCTTAAAAATTTTCTTCTTAATATGTCTATCATGCCAAGATTTGTTTCTTACTTTCTATACTTCCAAGTGAAATCTTACTAGAATCCTTTCCTCCTCCATTTCCATTAGTTGGTTTAACCTTTCTTGTACTGTGCCTCTTTCTTTCATGTTGGAAATTGTTGCTACGTGCAGACTGGGTACCAGAAATTCTAATGGAACTATTGATTCCTACCGATAAACCAATATGAATGGTTCCTGTCCTATCAACTTCTTACATGTGGTCATGTATGCCCATAGTACTGCCGGTATTTTCAAGTATCAATCATCCTTGTTGACATTGCATTTTCCAAAATCTTATTGAAATCTTCCACTGTTCCATTTGACTAAGGATGATATGATGTAATATTCTTGTGATATACTTCAAACTCCTCATTCATAGTCCTGATGGTATCATTGATAAAATCAATACCATGGTCACTCATCATATTCTTGGGACATCCAAACCTGGTGATCACTTTCTCAAACAAGAAGTGTGTTGTTGTGTCTGTGCTAAATTATTTGACTGGTGTTTCTTCTGCCCATCTTATTTAGTATTCAATTGTAGTAATGATATAACTAGATCCTAACCTTGTTGTTGGTGGATTAATTGGTCCAACAAATTCTATTTCCCATTTTTCAAATACCTGCATAGTCACTTGTGGTCTTAGAGGAATCTCATCTCTTTTGTTAGGTTTTCCAACCCTCTAACAGACATCACATTTCTGGAAATATTCCTTGGAATCTTTATGGATTGTTGGACACCATAATCTTGCTTTCAATACCTTCTACGTGGTATCTTTTCCTCCATAGTGTCCACCATCTATACCTTCATGAGTTTCTACCAAACTTTTGGGCCTTTCATGTTCTAATACACACTTTCTCAAAATGTTGTTTGCACCCATCTTCTGTAAATGTCTTGCAATAAGTTGATAGTCTTCAACTCTAACTACCAGATCTTTCTTTTGCGCAGTGATAAAATCTTGTGGTGAAACCCCTGTACTTAAGTATTCAATAATATCATCGAAATATTCATCGGCTACATGTACTAAAATTAGTTGTGCATCAGGGAATTTATCTTCCAAGTTAGTAGATTCCTCTCCATTAGTTACCCTTGATGGATGATCAAGTCCTACGTTCAAATTCCCTGGTTTGAATATCACTTCGAAGTCAAATTATTAGAACAACAATATCCATATATAAATCTCCCCCCCCAATACTGGCTTTCTGACTAGATATTTGAGGGAAGAATGGTCTTTGAACATTTTAAAGTGTTTACCCAGTAGATAGTGCCTGAATTTCTGAGTGCATATACCATGGCTAGGCCTTCTCTTTCTGTGGTGTTGTAGTTATGCTCTAATTCTGACAATTTTATGCTTACAAAGGCTATAAGATGGTCTAAGTCCCCTATTCCTCGATGTGCCAGAATTTCTCCAAATGTTATGGATGATGCATATACATGCACATGAAATATATTTTCCCAGTTTGGAAATACTAGGATAGGTGTTGTGACCATATTTTGTTTTAAAGTGTCTAATCCTTGTTGACAGTCCTAATTCCACTAAAATATGGTGTCCTTCTTTAACAATTTTTCCATGGGTGCAGTAATTTGTGCATACCCATTGATAAATTTCATGCAATAGCCTATATTTCYCAATGTTTCTCCTAACTGGTGCACTGACTTTTATGGTGGTAAATTTACAATGACTACAATCTTAGCAGGATCCACTACTAAACCTTGTTTACACACTGTATGTMCCAACATATTCCAAAAGGTGTACCAAAAATGCATTTCTTTATATTCAATGATATCTAACATTACCTGCATCTCTCCAACATGAGCCTTAACACTTATACATGATATTTTAACAGACTATATATAGTCTAGTCATCCAGATATACTTCTAGAAATTGATGTATCAATTCCTTAAAAGAAGCTATGACTACTCTTGAAAAAATGGCTGGTGTAATCTTCAACCCAAATGGCATGATTTTATATTAGTAGGATCCCCATTCCATAGCAAAATTAGTCTTATACATGTCCTTTGGACATATTTTGATTTGATGGTAACCTGAGAATCCATCTATGAATGAATATGCTTCCTGGCCTCCCATATTTTGTAATACCTCATCTATGAAAGGGGTAGGGAAAGGGTCATGTAATCAAACATAATTCAACTTCCTCAGATCTACACAAATCCTTATCCCCTCTTGTTTCTTTTCTTGGACTACCATAGGACTTATCCATTCAGATTCTTCTATTGGTTCTATAATACCAGCTTCCAACATTCTGTCAATTTCTACTTATATATTGGATTTAATATGTAAGGTCTATGCCTGACATGTATTTCCTCAAGTTTGAGAGGTATCTTCATCTCTCCTAGCCCCCTGTTATGCMTTTCATCTCTGTAAAGATCRTTGGTAACATGTCACTGTATTCACRCAATAACTTYGTTATTMTTTCTACTATTTTTTCATCCCAATAGACTCCAATACTTTCCATTTTAGGATTATCATTCATCCYAATGTTAAMTTTCTTAACTTGGATTGGTGCAGMAAACACTTTTRACTCTAGAGATGGAMCTTCAACCTCTCTTTCTCCCTCAATCTATGTAATATGAATGTTGCAYGGATCACCTTCATCTAGTGCTTCCTCTTCAACATGATAGCATGAAAGTAACTCTTTGATTGTCTGTCTRYTTTTTTGTTGATATTATGTCATGATTTCAACCTYTGGTTCATTAGTAAATATCATTCMTTGTATCATCTTTAGTGTTGAATCCATGTTTGGGTTCTCATKTTCAAATGATAATGTTACTAAAAATTTCTATTRTAATGATGTCCATTTTGTAGTACCTCTGTGCATCTCTTGGTCTATATACCAGTTCCATGGAATTCCTTCCAATGTATGGATAAAATGAGGATTCCATTCTTCCAGTGGTGTCATCTTCCATTGTGCCTTGGACTTTTCCAAGTGTTCCACTATTTTTCCCTATCCATCATACCTCTTCATTTTATTGCTTCCCTACTCTGCGCCAAATCTAATGTGCAGTAATCTTTTACACTGATACCAGTCCTGAATATTTTATTTGTGGACACCCCACCATATTGCATGTGTGGCCTTGAGTGAAATATCTAGGGATAAGATCCTCTAATGTTCCAGTACTTACTCTTCATATTTTTTTAGAAATTCCTCTAATTCATTTACCCCATGAAAAATGGGAGGTTCTCTTATCTCTATGCCAACCCATCTTACTGCGCAATATATTCTTGCATACATTCTTGTGGAAACTTCATGTAACCTTTGTTTCCAATTCTCCAATCCTGTATCTGAGTCATAATCACATGATGTAATACTTATCTAGATGAGTACCCCATCTTCAGTTGGGTTAACATAATCCTTTTCTTGCGCGGTGGTTCTGTACAATTGGTTTTTTTATTCCAAATCCAAACAAGTGGGATCTACAAACCTTTCTCCTTCTGATGGATCCAATGGTGCAATGACTCTATATTCACATGATTCAAACATCATGTTCCTTGTCTTCATTTTGATTATATACTGGTTATCAAATGCCCAATCCAATCCAAGCAATGCTGGATAAGGTGTTGTGCCATCTACTATCTCTATGACTTCAAATTATGCCATTGTGCACACTCCATCCAAATATAATGTCACACCTTTAATCCTTCCAATTGGTATCACTTTGTGTTTATTTGCTAATTTCATCTGGACAGGTGAATAGCCTAGTGTGGGTTCTCCCATCCATTTCCATGTTTTCTTAGGTAAAACATTTACTTCAGAGCCTAAATCCAATATTATATCACCCATATTAAAATATCCAATGTTGGCATTCAATCTGAATTCTCTTCTTGTCCTTATTCTTGTATGGAGATGATTGATTCTTTTCTATTCGAACTTTCCTTCTACCTCTGTGTTACATCTTTCTAGCATATTTTGTAAGATCTTAACATATGATGGATCCTTTAATAACTTAATGCATGATTGTAAAAAGGTTTTTATGTTACTTACTTTCTCTAAGGGTTATGCTTCAGTGGTATGGTCCATTGAGGATGGAATTCCGTACATTGGTGAGTTCATATTTTTCTACACGACTTATGTAAACACAACATTTTTTTTTGAGAAACTCATTTCTAGCCTCCTTGAATGTTTCCTTTTTTTTTCTTACATCAAATTGCTTTTTTGGTTTAGTATTCTTCTTAAACCATTGGTGGTGTGATGGATCTTATTTTACTGCGTTTGATCCTGTCTTGGCTCCTCCTCGAGTCACTATATTGATGTTTCTCCCATCATCCCTATATTCTATAGAGATCCATTGAACATTATGGTTGTTTTGGTTCCCTTTTTCTTGGATCTTCCCCAATAGTGTCGGACGGTCTTTTATATCATGGTTTGCTACGCGAATGTACATACATGTCGCTAGTGGAAGTGGACACTCCCTTGCATAATGTATTGGATGTTGGAAGTTGTGAAACACTACTGGACCTCTGCCTCATACAAATCCTCCTCTACCTTGTCCTCCACCTCTATATCCACATCGATCTCCTCGCAATGCATTGCAATGAGGTACCTAATTATACTGCGCAGGGTTATATTGTAGTTACGAATTGTTGTATTGTGGTTTCACATTTTTATACTGTTGTTGTGCATTATTATATGGTGGTGGTACCTGGTTGAACTGAGGTACATCTTGTCCTATCACCATTTCTTCTTGCACCCTATAAGTATCTAAAGTTCTTTCTCTCATCATATCCATCGTCCTACAATATTTATCATCATGACCCACCGACTTGTAGAAATTGCAATATGAAATTTTAGGTACGATGAAAATGATATAGATCATTCCCATGTGTTTTACAAATATCGCACCATGGTCCTCCTATTGGCAAAGGATTCGATACTCCTATTTCCATGTACTGCGCAAAAATTGGACATTCGYTCTTGTGGTGTCCTTTTGTCCTACATGTGGCACACCAAACAACTTCTCTTTTTTCTTTATCCTTTTTCTGGTTAAGTAAAAATGTTAAGTTCTTCATATCCTCCTCCATATATTATATTGTTGGATYRGTCTTCTGATACKGGTTSTCTTCTATTTGTAAGGTTGTMTRTAGAGCCTSTTCCTRAGTTTGGAAATTTGTTTRTCTTAATGGGTATTTCAAGTGTGGTAGCAGTGAATTCAAAAATAAGTGCCTATGTTTCATGTTAGTAATTGCATACTTCAACTTACCTTTCAAACATTTAAACCTTTGATCAATATCCCAAATAGACTCACCTGGTTTTTTCCTGATTTCAATCATTTCATTCATGTATTGATCTTTTGAGCCAGGCTTCTGAAATTCGTTTATCAATAGTTTTTTCACATCTATAATAGTCCTTGTTACTCCTGGTGGATTTCTTACATCTAGTCTCATGTACCAGTCCATTGTGAGGTCTCTTAGCGTGATATCTAACTGTGAGAGTTTTGTATCCTCATCTATGATCTACATTGCTTCCTAGATCTTCTCACAGATGAATAAGTGCTTTTCAGGGTCCTTTGATGCCTCTCCTCGATATTCCGGTAACCTTATCGTGGGACCATGTCCTGCCATTTTAAAATGTGTTGAACTACTACCTCCGCACAGTGTAGATATTTGATTGTTACTTCTTCAAGTAGCTCCTCCAATTGTTGCTCCTTGTTTGGAAGCATTTCTTGTTAACTTTCTTCGACTGAAATTCATTTTTCTAAATGTTGGTGTTCATTTTGGTGTGTTAGTCACACATGGGGTTGTAGGTTCCACACTGACAGTGACTTGGATTGGATTTCTTCCTTTTGTTCCTTCCTTTGGACCTTCTATTTTCCTTTCATATGTTGCGCACAAGATTTCCTCAATTTGCTCCACAGCCCAAAGATCGTCTACATCTTCTTCATCGATTTCCAAGCCCTCTCTATGAGTTATGGATCTCTTCTTGTTATTCATATTATATTGGTAGGGTGCTCCACTACGCATCTTTCCATCTTTTTCCATTCTCTTCTTTATTTGGTCATCCTCCATCATAATTGGTTCCATGGAATCCTTCTTATTTCCCTTATGCATCTCTTCCTCCATTTTTTCACCTTCTATCAATGCGTCCCCCCTTCCCCCATGCATGCACGGAAGTTTAGTTGTCTGATTCCATGGTCTTCATACCAATGTTATACAGAAAACTATTGATTGAAGTATACAACAATCTGATATACCTACCTCTGGGTCATTTTATAAAATCCTTCTCTGTTGTGCTATAAGACTCTACAGTATCTACTGCAAATTCGATGATAAACCCTACAACAATATTATCTATCCATAAATGTATTTCCCACGTGAATTTGTTATTAACCCGATGTAACTGCATGATCTCCATAGGATTCTATTCTAGTTGTCTGATTTGATTTGTAGGGTGTTTTTCTTTTAACCTCAATACCCACTCTTGCAAGAAATGTGGGAAATCACAGAAAAATACTTCATGCAAGTCACTAAACACGTATTTGTCAAGATATTTGTGCGATGTTAAATTAGGGTTTTTGTTATCCTTCTACATGAACTGAAGTTCCTTTGTTGTCAACCATCTTTTAATCTCTACCTTTTCTGGATTCCATGGCCTGAACATTCCCTTTTATACTTTCATTCTCTGCGCATTTGTTCCACAGATCTGTCCACTCGATCCTATGCAGTTCCAGATGAAAACAAAACCATTTGTCGAGTTAGATATCCCTTTTTCTTCTTGGTTTGACCCAGATTTAGATCTAAATAGGTTTCCAACAAAACCCTCTAAAACTATCGACCCTCCTAGTAAACCATAAGGCAACGCTGCGCGCTGTGCACACAACGTAGTCTCACCCAAGATAGCCTTATGGGTGACTACAATGCTCAAGTTCTTGGAGTATAGGAATGAGTGGGGATCTAGGGATGCATTCTATCTTCTCTGTGCATTAATATTGTTATTCATTCAAGTAAATATAGGATTCATTCATCTTTAACCTTGTGCATGCATACTAATACATATAGCTATTCATTCGCTCATAAAATAAACATTAACATATTACAATTCATTCAAGTAACATCACAAATAACTCAATTTTTACCGTGGTTCACCCCCTCCTAGGCTACGTCCACAAAGATTTAGCTTCTCTACTCTTTTATTTAGTTTGCTGCAAAATCTAGTGTTGCGCACAATACATATTCAATCCTACAATCATGAAGAGGTTCAAAAACCTGTGTGATGCATATTAGATCACACCAGGCTCCTCATCCTTTGACCTAAATCTCAAAATATGGCTTAATTGACTCTTCTACAACCTTATTACAATCATAATAACCATCATCAACTCATTAATAACAGTTGAGCTCATCTGAACCCACTAACCTAGACCTCCTAGGTTCTTATTTATACTATTTTACAGGTTGTTAAGCCCTAATATTGGCTCATTAACCCTTAATTGTGGCATATTAGATTAGTAATGTTATTTTATTTATGTGGTCTTTCTCATTAACCCTTAATTGGGGCATATTAGATTAGTAATGTTATTTTATTTATGTCGGCTTTAGGCCATTAGTTGTAATTATACCTCCTAGTCTCCTATATATACCAAGGAGACAATTTTATTTTGAATCATCTTGGACTTGAACATTTAAGTGGGGTAAAAGGAGGTTTCCCCCTCGAAGAGGCTTATTATCTGAAATTATCTCTTTTTCAAGGCGTTGAGTACTTTTCCTGAGGTTTTTCTATGCTATATTGATGTTTGTTTCTTAACATATGGTTTCAGAGCTCAAGGTCTTGGGGTTTTGCTGCTACATCTGAGACACCGTGGAATTTTTACTATAAATTTTTTTATACAAAGTTTCAGAAGGAACCACTTGGCGGGTATTTATCATATGGATCAAGGTACATTGGGCTCAAAATTCAGATCCCGAGGCCTTATACTTTCAGAGATACAGCCTGTAGAAGATAGGGTTTTGGAAACATCCTGAAATGAGTCATTGTGGAATTTTTGCTATAAATTTTTTTTTGTAACGTTTCAGACCCTGAAATCTGGAGGAAATTTAAAGAAATTAGTAATTCATCTGTGGTAAAAATTTCATCTTCTGGGTCATCATAAATTTGTATATACACCTTGTGTAAGATAGGGTATCTGACTAGTCATATTGACTAGTCTCAAGAAGGTGTTCCAAGTAAAACAATCATAAATTCTTGCTAGAGTATCCAAATTGAGTGGGACTGGTTGCATTGGATCGTGGACAGTCTGTAGTATTTTGGGTGCGAGTTTCATAATTTGATATCAATTATTTTGTGTGGGGCATTCTATACAAGTGAGATCTCATGGAAAGGCCAAAAATCCACAAGTTGTGAGGAAGTTACCATAAATTCCACTTGGCACATCCAATTTTGATCAGACCTGTGGCATTGCAGAGAAGAAATATCAAAGAACTACCTAAAAGAAAGTTTCATACCCAGAAGGGCCGAAACTTGGGAGATAGAACAGAATAAATATTGTCTAGCAGAACCACCTCAAAATCAAGACTCAAAAGTGATATTTGGCCAACATGCCACCCAAAAAGGGACCTTCTACACCAAATAGGCCTCCAGAAAATTCTAATTGGACTCTTGATGAAGGTGAAGAAATGCGTAGGGACATAAATGATTTACAAAAGAAGACAGTAACCAAAGATGAACTACAAGAGATGATGGATTCAATGGAAGCTAAGTTGGATACTAAGATGGATTCAATGGAAGCTAAGATCATGGAAGTAATGAAAAA
>JASDQU010502657.1:2527-13181 GCA_032191745.1 Picea mariana | reverse complement strand
TCAAGTAAGAGTTACCAAATTGTAAAAGGTTTTTCACCGATTATCTTAGAGGAATTATAACATTGAATTTGTATTTATGTCTACATACATTGAATGGAGAAAATATGAATTTTCTTGCTCAGCAATTTCTGAATTTAAAAAGCAATAAGAACGGTAGGAAACGAAATAAGAAAAAGAAATTACAACAAACGATCCGCAAAGATTTATGGACAAGGCATTCGGATATTTCCTCAATCAACACGGCGCAGTTGGAACGATAGGATAACTAGAATTTTGGCTCTATTAAGTTACTTAGACTAAGATTCCACTTCGATGCAAAATAGTCATTTTCTTCATATAAGAGACTTACTTGAATAAAATTTGAATATGACTTTCTGTGACAATACGCATCTCTTCACACTAAAAATATTAATATAAAAATATAAAAAATAACAATTTAAAAATATAAATAAAAATATTAAAGTGTATTAATTTTAATCACAATTTTATATATGGAGGGAATTTGAGCAATCTATTCATAAATTAAGACTTTAAGTGATTTCAAACTTTACTTTTGAGTAAATGCGTATTCTCGATTTCAGAAACATAATAAAGAAGGAAAACTATTTATCTAAAAGAAAAATATATATTTTCATATTGAAAATCAATGGCGCAATAATATTTCAGAAAAAAATTGTTTTGCACTGTAGAGAAATGCCTAAATATAATTATGCTCTAATCTTAGTCTCGTTAAATATAATCCAATTTTCTACTCATTAAATATAATCCAAACCTTAGTCTCACTAAATATAATTCAATTAATGAAATCATTTATATTATTTAAACTAAACATATAATTTTTTATGAAATCACCATTTTATAATATTTAAATTGTATTTTTAAATGAGTAAATAAATTCAATACCTTGAAAAACTTTTCAAACACTTTCATTTATATAGGCTCAACAATTCAAATCTGCTTTCTCAAATTCTAATAAAAAATAAAAAATATGCTTCCCTAAAATGGCACATTCAAACTATAACAGCCACATCGTAGGTTTATCACTGCCATGATTTTCGAAAGCTACCTACGTTATGGCTGATCACTAATTGTAATAAAAAATCTGATTGTCTGACATGGCGCAGTAGTCAACTCCTAACACCCACATGGCGGTGCCGACGGATTTTAAATGTTTAATTTGTCTAACATGCTACAGTAGTCAACTCCCAACACCCACATGGCGGTGCCGACAGATTTCACTTAAAAAAGACTTTGTGAACGGCCCGCAAAACGACATAAACAGTTATAAACAGCATGTCGACCAGTGTAGCATAGCTTTGATTATATTTGCGTGGCAGATACTCCTGTATTCTAACCCGACGATGTCAAAGTTGATGTTATATACATCCCAGTTAGGGTTGGAGGGTTAGTGAAAATCATTCTATTTTATTTCATATGGATAACAGCGTTTGACCAAACATTCTTTCATCTTAAATATAAAAGAACCTTCATATTAAGTGTAAAAAAGAAAAAAGAAAAAAATTACACTTTTTATATGAAATTTTCATACTTTTAAATTAATGTATAGAATTATTAATGAAACCGCACACACTAATATTCTATTCCTATCATTGTTAAACTCAATGGAGTTATTTGGTTTATTTTAAACATTTTCGCATAACACATGTATAAATTCTAAAATCAATCAATTATATTATTATTGAAATCAATGTATTGGAGCAACTTCATAGTTACATCCATACTTAAAACATGGTTTCTATTTGCTAATGTATAATTTCTTGTAAATAAAAGTAATATTACTAAAAATTGTTTTTTCTTTCCTTATTTCCAGTTATTTGATTATTTTCTTAATAAATGAAAGCAAATCCTAATTAACTGAAAATTGTCTTTCCCTACAACGAATTATTTTCGCAATAAAAGAATGCAAATCCTAATTAATGGAAAATTGTCTTTTCCTAAAAACAGGGATGATTTTAAGGATGTAAATTTATTTTAAAGTGTAGAAACTTTGGCAAATCTGAGTAATCTTTCATATGCCAATTAAAAATGTTTGCCTACATTTTTATAAAAATATTCAAACTTCTAAGGATTTTATATAGTTTTTATAAAATTTTGGAGATTTTTAAGGTAAAATAATTTTATGCGAGCTAATTATTTTCAAAAATAGAGAATATCTTTTTTGAAAAAACCATGAAAAATTAACCCATGATCAAAATTTGACCCCTAAAATCATTCCGCCTAAAAAAAATTCATAATTTTTTTCTTTATTTTTTATCAATTTCAATTATATCACTTCTTCCATCAAAACAAAACAAATCTCATTGAAATTTTCAATAAGCTTAGGTTTCATAATTACAATTTTCAATAGAGTAATCACAATTCCCAAACACGTTTTTATTTTAGTATTACAATTCTCAATGCTAAAATATTTGGATAATTACAATTTCCAATACAAAGTTAAGTGGCAAGATTGCATTTTACTTGTTTAATTTCCCAATTCGCAATGCAAGGTTAAGTGGTAAGAATAAATTTCTGATCACTTAACTTGTCAATTCTCAATGTATAGTTATGTGGCATGATTACATTTCTAGTCACTTAACTCATCAATTCACAATGCAAGATTAAGTGATGATAATATATTTATAATCTTGCAAGGTTATGTGGTGAAATTATATTTATAATCACTTAACTTATTTTAAATGCAAGATTAATTGATGAAAATACATTTCTAATTTTTGAAAGTTATGTGGTGAAATTACATTTCTAGTCACTTAACTTATTCTATGAGAAGAATATACAATATAAAATGTTAAATCAATTTTAAAATTAAATAACTACATATTATAAAATATTAGAATATAAAATGTTAAATCAATTTTAAAATTAAATAACTACATAGTATAAAATATTAGAATTGAATTACAACTATATATAACAAAGCAAGATTTTCAATACGACTCCATTTAAAATCAATTTTAAAATTAAATCTACATAGTATGGAATATTAAATTGAATGATAAGTGTATATATTGTGAAAAGAAAAAATTTCAATATGACTCCATTTAAGATCAACCCTATAAATACTGGTCAATTGGATATATTTTTTCAATATGACTCCGTTTGAGATCAACCCAATAAAAAAATGATCAATTGGATGTATTTATGGTGAGTATGGCATATTATGTTATTGAATACTAGAATCGAATTACAATTGTATATATTGTACAAATCAATATTTTCAATACGACTCCATTTAAGATCAACTCGGATGTATTTTTGGTGAGTATGACATATTATGTTGTTAATTTCATAAGGAAGTGATATGTTAAGTGTATTTTTGGTGATTGTAACATATCAAAGTGTTACAATTTTGTAAATGTGTAAAGGTGTTAAAGCTTCTAAATTTAATGAGGTATTTTTATTTAAGTAGTTTTGTTTTTTAAACAAAATTTCATAGACATTGAATGGTGGACATTAATTTCTTAAATGTTTATTATATGTTTAAGTTTTGGGTTTTGATTTTTTTAAATAAAATAATTTTTAAAATGTTTATCATATGTTTAGATCATTGATAGTGTAGTGCATTAGTTTAAGTGATTAATTGTTATAAATTAAAAGAAAGAGGTGACTTCTATAAAATTGAAAAAATATTATAGAAGGATTTTCTTTTATTTTTTTTATTTAGTAATTTAATTTAATTTTACATGTATTTAATACTTGTTAGATGTAAACTATGATAAATGCATTTGAAAAATTAAATGAATAGTTAATTAGATGACTTCATTTAATTATCTGTGATGTGAACCATATGAATATTTTTTAGTTCTTACTTCCTCCACACGTTGAGCACTTGGATAAATAAAGTGTGAAAATTAAAGAGATTTAATTTTTTTTTTTTTTTTTATCTATTTTTTTAAGTTTAATAAGTAAAAATTGATTTGAGAGATAATAATTCGTATCATTATTATCAATTAAGAAAATTATTTTCCATTTTTAAAGTCAATCCAAAATAATGATTGTTAGTTGTTTCTCTTCTTTTCAATATGAGCACTCCACCACCTATTCCAAAAACTCATCCTATCATGGGGAGCCCCCCCAAAATTACCCTAGATATGCCAAAAGACAAATAGAGTTAAGATCATTAGAAAAAACGAGTGAAGAAAGAGACGTAAAACTCCAAATAGAGCGAGAGACAATGCTTGATAAAAAGGTTAGACTCTTCAAAGATACCATTCAAATTGGATAGATTCTTATGGGTTAAGAGTGAATTACAAACAATGAAGGATAGGATTCAAGAAATGGAAAAACATAAACAATCAATCCAAGAAGGAGAGGCTTAAGAAAATCACAAATCGAGAGATAGGATTAAAGAGCTAGAAGAAAAACTAACCAACAATTTGACCCTCAGTAATTTGGAAAAAAAATGGATATCAAACACATCAAACAGAAAATGAATAAGCTAATTGAGTTGGACCATGAGCATAATAAAAGATCCCTGAACCTCATAATTTTTGGTATAAAATTACAACAAGAGGAGGATATGCTAGCAATAGTAAAAGAATAATTAAATAATAAATCACAAATTGATACAACTCACCTCATAGAGTTTTCCTGTAAGGAGTGCAATGAAATTGTCCGCAAGGTGTGCGTTGATAGAAGTCAAAGTTCATCTTTGCAAGCTCAGGAGGGATCACATTGTTCTCATTCTCATAGAAGTGTAAGCTAAGCATAGGAGCCGTGTAAGGTGTGCGCAGGCTGAGTAGATTCTCAGGGTTTGCAACCTAAGGGAAGAAGTGAAAGACTGTTGTCGTAGAGAGTGCACAGAGTCGAAGAATTCAATACATGGAAGTATTGAAGAATTTTGGCAAGGAGTGCAGGCAGGAATCTCCTTGAAGATTTGAGTTGTCGAAGAGAAACTCAAGAAGAATTAGTGCCTTAAGTGTTGAAAGGAGGCGTAACGAAGTTGTTTTGCAGGAGGACAAGTTCTGTAAGGGAATATCATGTTTGTTTCACAGGAGTTGTCAAGGAAGCATTGGGCAGTCAAAATTCTCCGAGGGGAATTCACGAAGTCCCGAGAACCGTCAGATCTTGCAGAAGAGAAAGGAGGGTTACAGTGAGTTTTTTTAAAGTTTAAGCACAGAATAAATCGAGTCGTAGGATCTGAGCCAACAAGGACCGTTGGATCACTCACAAAATCTCATTTCGGGGTTTCATGAGTTGGGGAACTGAAAGCCTTGTCTCAAGATTCACGAAGTCACGAAAGGCAAAGTCGCAAAATAGTGAAAGAATTTGAGCCATTCGCTGGAAGGAGGACACATGTCACGAGATCCTCCCTATCGGGGATTCATACATCGGGGCTCAGAGAAGGAAGTCCTTCAACTTCGTGAGTGGTGAAGTCGCAAGAAGATTGGGACCGTCCATCTGAGAGTGGACAGGTGGCACACTCGCTGACATGGAGGTCAAACGTTCATTGACCAATTCGTGGTTTCGTGGGTTGAAGAGCTGAAAGCTCAGCATTAGGATTTGCGAAGTCACGAAGCCCAAAACTCCAAAAAGGCGGGAAGTTCCGTTGTGGGACCGCGTTGATGACGTGTCAAAATTTCGGCATTTTGGCATATCGATGGATAGGAGGTCGAGACTTTTGTCTTGAAAGTCCCGAAGTCACGAGTTGTGATAAGGAGTAACGAGGAGTTTGGGATCTCGGCACTTCGGGTGTCGGGACACAAAGGAGATAACACTTCGGGAAGCAAATTTGCGAAGTGCTAAAGCTGGGCATGAGGGACACGTGGCAGAACCACAAGGTGGGGTCGAGAGGTAGACCAGCAGACACATGTCATCTGGTGAAGGAGTCAACACCCCGCTGACCTCTCACATCTCAGGGATTCACGAGATAAGAGTGCGAGAGCTCGACATCGAAACTTGTGAAGTCTCGAGTAGCGAGAACGCGAGGAGAAAAGTCAACATCACCTCTCAGGGTTTCGTGAGAGGAAGGTGCCAAGGTTTGACGCCACAACTCGTGAAGCGACGAATAGCGAGAGGCACTAGCAGTTAAGCCTAGCCGGTGGTCAAGTGTGGAAGGCACTAACGAAAGAAGAGCTATACCCATTTCATGATCTCAGGTATCGCGAGATTGGAGAGGAAGAGTCGGGAGTCACGACCCGCGAACTCGCGAAGTTGCGAGTTGTGAAAAAGGACCTATGGATCGATTTGAAAGTAGATTCCAAGCAGGGAATCGAAGGAGCTGCTTTGACTCAAGGGAGAATCCGAACGATCCTGATTGAGGATCTCGGCCCGAGGGCTGATAGGTCTACGTCAATTTCCAACTCTTTTGGTTGTGACGTGACCTTCTAATGTGTTAGTAGACAACGAATGTGTGGAAATAGGCCTGCAATAAACCATTCTTGATGTTTCTCGTCAGGAATCTGAAAGGTTAATCAACCCATTACATATTTAAATCTTTGGTTGTATTCCCACATTGTTTCCTTCTACAGTTGCTTGATTTCCTTTAGTTCTATAATATAATGAGATTCAAATTTTGGTTTCTTAAATTCCTTTAAGAATTATTGTCCAATCGTTTCCAAATTTATTGACTTCCTGATTAGTGTGGTCATCTAGAACTTTATATATCCTATAAATGTACAACCTTTGAATTTCGTGGCCAGCTGCTTAATCTTCGTTGCTTCATCTTGGACAATCTTCGCAGTCCATATTGTGTCACATACAAACAAGTGTTTCTCAGAGTCCTTCAACCCCATTCCCTGAAACTCATGCATTCTCTACTTATGATCTATTTCTTTCGTTGCACTAGGTGGCGTACTTGCCCTTGGTGACGCTGATTGATTCCAGTTTTTTATGTTTCTCCCACTATTCTGACTATTTCTCTGACTTCCTCCTCTTATTACAATTTCTCTTGAACAAGTTTCAGTTCCTACTTCAATTCGCAATGACGCACATGGGGTCGTGGGTTTGACGTATATTTTGATATGAGATGTACATCCTTCTTCCGCTAGACAATACTGAGGGTCTCTTTCTTTCATTTTCCTTTCTCCATATCGTTTGATTTGAAGTACTGCGCAAGGGTCACTTTCCTTGAATTTTCTATGCTTCTCTCACTTACCATCCACAATCTCTTTCTTACTGTATCTAAACCTTTTCCCATAGAAGAATACTCCAATATATCGATCTAAGTCAGTTACATCACATCTCGTCATCCTCTATCCATCAACTTCTTACTCATCCTTCCCACTCTCAAACCATCCTTTGGTCATCCCCTTGTTCCCCTATATGCGTGAAGGTGCCTGGATGTCACTCTCCATTTTCATGAAATTCTTATCGCAAAATATCATATTTATCCAAGAAGATAATTAGCTCAAATATATTTTGCACAAACCCTTCAAAAATTCCCTTTCTACAACACTATAAGACTGAGTAGAATCTACTACAAACTATGTAATATAACCCCCCAGTATACTACTCAAAGATAAATCTTTTGCATGAGAAACCTTATTAATTATTGTATTAATTTGTTTAATCAATTCAGGAGTCCAGTTTCTCGAAGCTTCAACTTTATATCTCCCAATGTTCTCCACTAGCCTTTCTAACCTTTCAATCCAAATAATCGAAAATTCACCAAAGAAAATTTCATGCAAATCTGTGAAAACATACCTTTGTAACCATTGTTTGTCCTTGATCCTAGAGTTTTTATTCAATTCTCTAGAAATTTCTCGTTGCGTCCTCTATATCCATTCTCCAATTCCTTCCCTATTCGGCCTCCAAAACATTACCTCAATTACAGTTCCTGGTCCTGGAAACAGAACCATTTGTTGGTGCATAGGGCACAGTCCCGGGGTTAATCATTCAAATACCAAAAAATTCCTTAGACATCGACCCTTTCAGCATCACCTCCAGAGAAAGTGAAGTCTCACCCAAGGAATCTAGAGGGGCTGCAGGAACTAAGCTTCTTTAATGATGAGGGGAAGTGAAGCATTCTTTATGTCCTTGCTACCATTCACTCATGTGCGTAGTTCCCATTACTTAATAGTAACTTTATCATTAAACATAGTTTATGCACAACATTAAAGCATCATATGTAAGCCATACATTCAACATATATCATAAAACATCATAAATTTCAAATACAATACATCACAACACACATATTTACGTGGTTCACCCAACTTGGGCTATGTCCACAATGGTTGGCTTCTTATATAATTCATTAATAGTTTTCTTACAAATGCACATTGCGCTACAAAAGATGCAACAATAACATCACCCAAACCTACCTAGCCATTCTGTTGCAGTGTGAGTTCACTCTTTAGTCATACCTCATAATTCTTCCTTCACTCGAATCCCTTACCCAAAAAGCACTAGGAACTTTTCATATGTTTAACTCCTTTTCCCCAAAAAACCCTTTACATATTTATACATATAGATAGGGATAAGATCACTAGAAAAGTGGACAAAATTTCCCCGAAAACCCAACAGTTTATAACCATTTTCCTTGTTTTGATATGTGATCCATGCATTCATCATATATCATAAAACATCACAAATCGCAAATACAACCCATCACAATACACAGATTTGCGTGGTTCACCCAACTTGGGCTATATCCACAATGGTTGGCTTCTTATATTATTCATTAATAGTTTTCTTACAACTGCTCACTACGGTACAAAAGATGCAATAGTAACATTACCCAAACATGCCTAGTCGTTCTACTGCAGTGTGAGTTCACTCTTTAGTAATACCTCATAATTATTCCTCTGCTCAATTCCCTTACCCAAAAATCACTAGGAACTTCTCATATTTAGAACTCCATTTCCCCAAAAAACCCTTTACATATGTATACATAAATATAGGGCTAAGATCGTTACAAAAGTGGAAAAAATGTCGCCCAAAACCCAACGGTTTATAACCATTTTCTGCATTTTGTGTGTTAATCTGTCGTGCATCCTTTTGTCGCATTCTTTGGCTCCTTGAAGTTCACTCTAGTTGTGCACTCCGGTCCATCTTCTAACTGGTTTTATTTGACTTCCTTTTGGCACAGATCCGAAAAATTATCCAAAATTCCTCTCGAACAAAAGGCCACCACGGTGTTATTGTTCAACTTAATTTCATCCAAGTATGTGATCAATCATCTCCAATAGTACATCCTAATCTACAACTAGTCTTGGAAAAGAACCAAAGGGTCTTTGAGAAACCCATAGATTTACTCCCCTCCCAGGGTGAGCATGATCACAACATCCCTCTCCCTCCAGGAAGTCATCACCCCAATGTATGTCCCTATCAGTATCCATTTTCTTGAAAAAAAAAAAAAAAAATATTGCAGGAATTACTAGAGGTTGGTGTAATTCTCCCAAGTACCAGCTCATATTCATCCCGTGTTTTTATGGTCTTAAAAAAAGAAGGTTCTTGGTGCATGTGTCCAAATATCCTCTCCCTTAATAAATTGACCATTAAGGATAAGTTTCCCATTCATGTCATTGATGATCTGTTAGATGAACTCCAGGGTGCATGTTTCTTCACAAAATTAGATCTTTCTTCAGGCTATTACCAGATTCAGATGAATGAAGAAGATATTCCAAATATTACTTTCCGAACTCATGAAGGCCATTATGAATTCTTTGTAATTCCTTTTGAACTTTTCAATGCCCCATCTAGCTTCCAAAGTATCATGAATACACCATTGCAGCCCTACATTTGGAAGTTTGTTACAGTTTTCTTCAACAACATCCTCATTCATAGTCGCACTTGGGATGCCCATCTACACCATGTGGACAAAGTACTCCAATTGTTATAGGACATTCAATTGTTTATAAAAAAGGCCAAGTTTTATTATGGGGAAAGTGAAGTCGAATACTTGGGACACATTGTGGGCCATTAGGGGGTAAGAGTGGACCCCAAAATATTCAAGCTATGTAGTATTGGCTAACCCATGACCTTGAAATGCCTTCGGGGTTTTCTGGGCCTCACAAGATATTATAGGAAATTTTCCCACCATTATGGAAAAGTTTCCCATCCTTGGATGAATCTTATTAAGAAGAATCCATTTCATTTGAAACTGATAGTAGATAAATCCTTCTCATATTTAAGGCAGACCATGTGCACTAACCTCGTCTTAGAATCCCCTGATTTCAACAAAAACAATTATGGAATTTGATGCTTCGAGGACAAGTATTGGTGTAGTTTTAACACAAGCACGTAAACCTCTTTATTTCACTATTGAGTCTTTGAGTGGTCAAAATTTGGGAAAATCTACATATGAAAAGGAAATGATGGCCATTCTCCATGTTGTGCACACTTGGTGACCATATCTATTGGGACTATGTTTTCAAATCAAAACATATCACCATAGTTTGAAGTATTTCCTAGAGTAGAAGTTATCCTCCTCGGAACAGAACAAGTGGTTGACCAAAATGCTACGCTATGATTATGAGATCATATATAAAAAAGGAAAACACAATGTAGTGGCATATGCATTGTCAAGAAAATATGAGGATGAAGGTTGTTGGAAGATTGGTTGTTGTCATTGATCTCAACCCTAGTCATGGGTTTTGAACCGCAAGATTGATAAAGGTATTTGGACATGAAGGACAATGCACATGCATATACAACACCCATGAATGGATATTATACATCATGTTGTTTC
>JASDQU010502655.1:87888-118035 GCA_032191745.1 Picea mariana | reverse complement strand
GGGGTGACCTCTAGTAAAGCGATGTTAACTCTTGTTAGCTCAATGTCACTTTCCGAATATAACACCTGTGACTGGAGTGACCTCTAGTAACCCTGTTTACCCCTCTTTGGCCCTAGCTACAGTCTAACGGGGTGGTTTAGACCATTAAGCCTCCTCTTCTGGAGCTCCTATTTGGAAAGGGACATTACAAACCAAGTGTGCCCATGCCATCTAGGCCTCAACACCCTCCTCCAAGATGTCCAACACTCCTCCTGCAAAGCAAGTCATCCTCCCAAGCAAGCAACCAACCTCCATGTGGTCATCATGAAGAATGTCACCAAGCTCCGTAGGTCTCTAACACTACAAGGAAGAATGCCACACAATCACCAAGACAAGGTCTAGCAATCAATGAGCAAGCTAAGTCGAATGGCATGTCCATTACAAAACAACCAAGGGTCATCCATACACCATGCACCCCACATCACATAAAGCACCCCCAAGCATGGTGTAAACACTTTCGAATTAACTCCAAAAGCTAACAAGTATTGGGTGACTTTGATGGCATAGATACGTCCCTCATAACACAGCAACTTAGCCAAAGAAGTTTTATAAGATGTATTTCTCGAAAGAAAAACATGAGACAAAAAAAATTCAGATTAACAAGGATTGCTTACCGAGTTACCACTAATCAATGCTTTTTAAATAATGTTTTCTGACTACACTTTTGAGAATTGATCTCAAACATTGGAAAGATGGCACATGGATATGTATTTTTGGGAATGGAAAAAATTAAAAATGAGTAGACCTAACTTTTTCTGGTATGCATAGCATGCCCAGTATTAGAAATTAGGAGCAGCACAACTTGTATTACTGATCTATCTCAATGAAAAATACGATCATGTGACAAGGAAAATGGCATTTGCCTCACACCCATAGATGGGACAAAGAATGTGTTGTTAGATGAATAAAGCAATTACACGGTGAACAAATGACCTTTCAGCTTTTAGGCACAGAACAGTTACAATTCTTTCTAACTTAAAATAGACTACCTTTGCAAATCTGTAAGAGAAAATTAAACAGGGAGACAGATAGCAAGAAAGTGTGCTAAGATCAAGACATTGATATTAATAATCATATCTTTTATGCTAATATACCAAAATGCTTCCTTTTAAAGTTTTTTAGGTTTTTTAAAAGTTTGTTTTGTCCTATATTCTGGGGCTGAAACACGGTCTTTTTGGTTGGATACATTTCCTAAATAGTGAAACATTGAGGAAATGAGCTTGAAACGGCCTCTCAAACTGAAATGTCATTTCCAAAATCTGATATGGCCTGGAAACATTTCAAGACTATATCCCCCTTTGTTTCAAAATCCGAAACATTGAGCAGTGTTGCAAGTACCTCTGGTAGTGGGTTTTGGTAACACCAATTAAATAAAATAAATGAAACTACTAAATAAGACAAATAGCCAAAGACATAATCCTAGATACAACATGATAAACAACATAATCCTGTAATATCCCCAGATCCTCGGATCGGGATATCAACTGCTAACTCTGTTGCTCTGTTTTGCAGATCTGATGCGCTAAGGTTTCTGGCTGAGTTTTCAAGGTTTCTGGATGCGTTTTGTTGTGTTTTAAGATTTATATATAGTGCATGCAAATAGATTTGGGACTATAACCAGCTCAACAATTTTATTCAGCAATATAATGGACAATACAAGACAATATGCGGAAACTCAAATAAATCTCTTCAGCTAGATCTATATAGATGAGGATCTTAACTGGAATACAAACAAATACTGATAAATACCGATAAGTAGATGGATCCGATAGCTGGAATGAAGATCCGCTGCATGCACAAAATGAAGTGTTGCATGAAACCAAAAATACACTGCCAAACTGCTGCAGAAGACTGGATAATTAGCTCTGGTGGCTATACTCGTCAGAACTAGCTGAGATCTGTCTCAGATGGGTCGCCTTGCTCCCTAGCACACTCTCCCAGCCTCTGAGAAGAAACACTAGCTCACTATCTCTCGGTTGGAACCCCGGATGGATGCCCAAAACTCCACGCACTGCAAACTAACAAACTGGCACGATAGGGGCGATTTACCCATCGGAATCTGATGATAGACTGTCTCTACTGGTGCACCCTGACTCCTCCTCAAATGGGTTGGAAGGAATTCGTCTTTCCCTACTTGGTTGGGCCTAGCAACCCTCAATTGTTGCTAAACTCTCCCCAAAACTTCACGCTACAACTGCTGCAACTGGCAATTCCGCGCCCTAGCTGATATTGGACTTCCCTGCTGATATAATTTGAGCCTGTAGCTCGATGAAGAACCTGTGTGGTCCTCCCAACAAACTAGGGTGTGTCTTTCAACACCGAACTCTGTCAATGGCTGTGGTTTCGTCCAAAACTCCACAAAACAAAAGAAGGAAATCGCCCCGACTCCTCTCTGGTTCTAATTCTCCATTCACAATATGCATAATGAACCAACAAGTCRACTTTTCTTCTTTTATATCCCACCTCTTCTAATTCTTCGTTGACTTTATTCATTAAGTGACTTTTCCCCTAAATTCTAATTCAATATTCACTTAAGTCACTTAAACACTCTTTTTAACCCTTTTAATTACTTAATGTCATTTTCAACTTAGGTTTTTCCTGTAATTGAAATTTAAATAATTCTTTTGTCCCCTTTTTCTCCGACTATAGCCTACGGGAACCAGTATAGACTACTTAGTCACTCCTCCTGGAGTCATCACTAGGAACGGGACATTACAAATCCTAGATACAACATGATAGACAACATAATCATAGATACAACATTATCAGAAGTATTGTCAGAAGTAGGTGTGGAAAGAGAGGGGTAAGAGGAAGCCCCTACTACCACATCAGAAATAGAGATAAAGTAGGAAGAAAAAGAAGATGAAGACATCCATGTTGTACCATCAACCATAGAGAAGGAGCCAATGCATCGCCTAGCAATATCCTTAAGGGGGAATCTAGGCTTGAGAGGGTCTGACTGTGAAACCCTGACAGGGAATTGAGAACAATTCGTCAAGACTCTTCTAACACTAGACGTTGCCCAAAAGATCCTAGTGATCACAAATTGGTCTCTCAAAAGGCCAAACTATGCATCTTACAAGTTACAAGTGGTGAAGCCCCTTGGGGTACTTCCCTGCAGGTTAACCTACCTACATACTAATTTCTTTAGTTTAGCCTGCCACATGGTGCTCCAGAATCAGAATCACTTACTCTGTTTGTTCTGTCAAAAGTTTGGTTTAAATCAAGTGCCTTTCCAGACCGAGTTGATTCAGCCCAAAACAGATCTGAGTCTGGAGATAGAATGGGGATAGAATCCAAAGAGAAATCTAGATCCAAAGGTTCCTTACAAAGAATTTGTAAAATACTACCAAAAACTCCTAAATAAAGATTTATTATCCTTGTAATAAAATCTTTAACCATTGTTGCAAAGTTTCAAGGAACAATATGACCTGATTTAAGCTCTAATTGTTTCTTTTGTAATCTTTGGTTGTAGAGCTGATTTCTTCCACGCTTTTGATAGATTTCTTACCATTCCTCTTTCATTTAGCCTATCATGACTTTTTATTATGAAAGGTTGGATGGATAGCCTATTTCAGGTTAGCAACATATTATTCTTTGTCCATCATGGCCAACTCATTAGGATTGTATTTCTTCTTGCATGAATTACTATATTCATATCCTGTTTATGACTATCATATGCACAAAAAAAAATTGTCAAGGGCTATGAAAGAGTGGGAATCCATTTTTCATTAAATGCATGCTATGGACCATCTAATGGATATAATGTCCTGTTTATAAAATCCTAACACAGAAATTGGTAGATGGCCTCTTCAACAAGTGAAAGACAAATCCCAAAATACCAAATAAATATTGAGATGATAATCAGAGAAATTTGAAGCAAAACTGTTTATCAAAAAGTGTCCAGACAAAGCAACGTTCTTATCAGTTGCTAGAAGTCATACAAGTGAAAAAAGCAGTCTACTTTTCAATAGAGATGTACTGTCTCTTAATAATCTTATATGCAGGTATTAAAAAGCACCCAGTGGATATAGTGCAAAGGAGTTATCTGTTTATCCAAATAAACTACCAAGGGACCATCAAAACATAAGCCTTAGGGCATTCTATGCACATTAATGAGCCAATCTGTTTTCAGTGTATATAACTTTTACAAACTAAACAAGTTTCCTTGGTTTTTCTATAAACTAGGCATGTTTCCCCTTTGGTTATTTTAGGACTTATAATCTGCATGAATGATTTTTTGCATCTGAGCAAGTTCTTGACAAAATTCCAACTACATGAAAAGGAACCTATCCAGTAGCATCACAGCAAAGTACAGATTTGCACAACCAAGTCATTGTATTCTATGTATTGTCTGAAGAAACCCAACAAAGTGCCAAATATTCACCACATTCTGCCTTCATTCAGAATCCAGATAACTATCACCATCAAGAGTTTGTGATAGCTTCCCTCATGGAACAATTCCTTTTGTGTACCAAGAGTTATGCCATGGTTGTGATACTCCTGAGTATGACTCCTGAGTAAAGGGGGGTGCAGCCTTGTGATAAGCACTCACTCAATACTCTTCTGACTCCTGTTGACTGAATGCATTATGCATTTCTATACTGTCAAGTATGCCAAGAATGAATATTGCGAGTATGCTGAGTATGTCAAGTCACCTGCCTCACTGACTCTGAGTGCAAAAGTTATGAGCTATGCAAATTCTATATGCAACAATCTCCATCATAAAATGAAAAAGAAAAAAATGGAAAGAAAGAAACACTTTATTGCTAAGTGCTCTATAAAGTGAGTTATAAGTATACAAGACGGGAATCCAAGAAAACCAAGTGACTGACGCGACAGACGTAAGACATTAGTATCCACTCCTAACATCCAAGGTCCAGAATAAGCTAATGAAAGAGTTGATGAGGTATTACGCTTCTGTCTTATGTGCATTGATCAAATTAGGCCATGACATGGGCAGATCAATAAACCCTCATCAAACAGCAGATCCATGGCCATCATCAAACTAGTTGTTCATGACGCAATATCTTTAGCTATGATAAGTAATAAAATGATGAATGGTAAGTGCAAAAGAGCTTAGGCAGCTTCCCATTGACATGGAAGCCAGACATTTGTAAAAATGAATGAAGAGAATATGATTATGAAAGATATTGTGAATCACTCTTCATAGAAGGTATGGAGTAGATGGTAAAGAATGATGGTTCTGCAAGGTTGATGTGTTGACAATGGAGGGGTGCAAGTGACAACAAATCATCTTCCCCAAGGTCATCAATGGAGCATTGATTAATTGAGAAAAGGCTCTAAGAAGACTAGCATAACTAACAAATACTTGCAGAATCCCAAAATTCTTCTAGGTGTGCCACAATAGCTGCTCCAAAAATATAGGCCGCACCAAGAAAATACAACAGAGAAGAATTCCTAAGATAATTTTAAACTACAAGTTAGAATGAAATATATGGGAACATATAAGTTTTATCAACTCAAAAAATGTGCACACTCCATCATCTGACATTATTCATTTTTTTCAGAAGCATATATGTTGCTTACAACATGGATACAAGTTACCCTGAAAAATACATCATAATAGAACCTTGGAGGTTGTATACCTGGGAGCTTTCCTTCTGGCGGACAATCTTCAGGTTTCGGTGCATCCAGTCGCCCATATTTCATAGGAATCACAGGGCCTCCAGCCTCCTGAAAGATTTCAATTGTTAAGTCAGAAAATAGAAAACATTGAGCACAGAAGTTTATCAACATAAAACTACATGATGCTAAAAGAACTATTGTCATCAAAAGATATCTGTGCGTGCCCCAGAGAGAGAGACCTCAATGGCTGTGGCACTGGCTAACTGGAACAGATCTGCATAGGTAATATTTGGATATTTGTCTTTGATGGGCCGTAACAACTTCAATGCATTTACAAGACCTGTCATAACAAAAATAGGCACCAGAATGTTTAGAAACATAAGCTACTAATAAATTAAGGGAAAAAGAAATGAAATAACGGAATTTACCAGCATTTGCTGTGTGGCTTAGTTCTATTTCAAAGTGCAAGCTCCCATTTGCTCCACCACGCTTTGGCCACTCTTGAATGTTCTTGTCATATGTTCCAGCATCATGCCATCCCAATCGAACCTGCATGGAAAGATGTGAGACGCATTGTTATGCTATGTGACTAATCTCACATAGCATCAACAGATAAGCTTGACAGCACATCCATATACTTCTAATTGAACTGAATGATGCTGCAAGTTGGTCCTATCCTGAAAAATGCATCTAAGATGAGAGACTTTCAGAAGGAAAATTTAACCAGATTTAGGTTTCAATCTCATTCAAGCTCAAGCAACCACGGGAAGAAAAAGAGGATCATCCTCAAAACATTTAATGAAGATAATATGGTGTTTTTCCACAGTATCAGTTTGTACATCTTAACAATCTGTGAGAAATGAATCCAAGAACTCCACTATGAACATTAATAGGATATCTGTTGAAAGATATAGACACTGAAACCAATTCATGGCATGAAGTGGTAAAATATAACAATTCATATACCCAGAGCACAATTCATATAGGAGAGCACCAGAAAAGCTTTGTCTAAAATATGAGGAATCCTTCTACTTTGATTTGAATTTTGAAAGCAACTGAAGTGGTTTTCTTAAAATAAAATTGACATGATGCCTAAAAACAAATCAATTAAAAAAAGATCAGGTTTTGGTGTATTCAGGATATTTTTACCATCACCAAGTAAATGTATGACATTATTGGTCGCTAGAAGTCATTACAAGTAACTCAATATCAAATTAAATCGTTATATTTGAAAAATGATAACTAACAGAGAGTACTCGCAACAGTTACAAAGTATTAGAGCATATAAATGAGGGAAATCATTGACATTTGGAGGCTAAGATTTAAGTGCTGTTAACAACCTAGAGGTTCATAGTGTTATGTATACAAATGGATATAAAACTGTTGACTGGGAATTGTACTGTAGAGTATGTCAATAAATGCATAATACAGCAGAACATAACACCTTAAAACCAGAATCTATAGGTTTAAACTTTAGATCCTTCATTACCCAGATAAATTCAATCTAGGAGTGAGATATCACATATCGGAAGTATCAAGTATCCACCAAATATCAAGAGGTGGAACACCGTTTTATGCTTGTGAGGAGAGTGACCACCCAGCCCAACTTAATGGCCGTTGGCCCGTTACAACTCAACAGTTTATCCACAGCCCCCTTACAGAAGTGTGTTGTCCACCCTTTTTAGGAATCAAACCTTAGTGGGGTCTATAAGAGCACCCCACTTTACCAACCTGGTTGACATCTTGTGGCTGAGACAAATCATATATAATATATAATACATGTGTTTCCTCTTAAGAGGTCACAAGTTCAAATCCAGAGGGGGGTAGGGTATGTATACCTCCGTAGACTTTACCAGTCAAATCGCTGGGTGGAGGGGGGTCCCTTGTCCCACAAACAAGGGGGTCTCATACACCAATTTGGTGTGGCTTGGCCGTGACCTTAAAAATAGATTATTATTATTTTTATTATTAATATATATCCACAGGGCGTGCAAGGACCATTTACGAAATATGCAATTGCACTATAATCTACACAATCAAAATTTCTTAGAAATATGCCCTCTTATTTTCAATCTTCTATAAATCAAGGATCATCTTGGATCTGAATAACTACAGGACTCTTATGATTGGGCACACTTTTACCAAACTTTATGCTATGATCCTGAACACGCTGCTTTTAGAACATTTAGAGAGGAACAAACTCAGTAACATGGGGCAACCATGCTTCAGAGGAGATTCAAACCATTAACCACACTTTTACACTCTATGCTGTTACCAAGGAGGCAAGACAATGTTCATCTATAATCCTTTATTGCTTTGCAAATTGTCCGAAGGCTTTTGATTCTATCTACAGGACATTGGCATCTCCAAGTCCCTCGTCATTGCTAACAAGAAGCTGGTGATATGAGATTGTTATTGGCTGACTTTTCACATCCCGAGATCTTTTTTACTTCATTAGGAGCACCATCAGCATCAAGCAGGGGTTAACCCTCTTGCCAGCCTTGTTTGGGATACAAATTGATGAGTTGGAGGCACACCCACACAAGTTGTTGAAAAGATGTAGTCCTTTTGGCTTCCTACCCTGAGGGCCTACATAGGCAGTCGAACACACTCACCAGTTCCTGTGACCACAAACTAATGATGGTGAACCTTGGCAAAAGTAAGATCGTGACATTTAATGCTTCGAAGAATCCCTGATTAGACTTCCACTTCTTTAAGGGGGCCGAAATAGAGATCACCATAGCCTATATTTATTTAGAAGTCAATTCACATGTCCCAAAGTCAGCTTGAGACTTGCTACCCAACCCCAACTCAGCAAGGGTTATGGGTCTCTTTCCATGCCTGAGTGGCAGTGCTTCAGTACGCATTTTAGGACATTTCTACTAATCTACAAATATTTGACATAATCATTAAGTCTATTGTACTCGATGGGCCAAGATTTTGAGTCCTACCCTGCTACCACTTGATTAAGCTCATGTAAAGAGTACTATCCCTCATGTTACAACACATGATCCACTATAGCCGGACAATCCCACAAGCTATTGTGCAGGCTAAGTTTGGCATCCACCCTTGCACCCTGAGATCATCTTCAGATCAATCTTCTTTCTTCACAAGGTATGCACTCTTGGTGATTCTGCTGTCGGGTGTGAGTGATACCCCTACTCGGCCCTTTGCTCTTCAGTGGAGATTGCCTCCACATGCCCCTCAAGATGGAGACGAGCTTGGTTCTTGGAAGCCTTTTTGCTTCTTTGGTCCATTGGCCCCACCCATTTCAGTTATTCTCTAGATGCCCATAGCAACCTCCTACCCCCCAAACAAAAGATTGACAAAGGAATCAAAGCAATCAGGGACGACATTTATTAGCAAAATCACATGACACTAGGACACGAGTGTCTAACAAGAGACGCATAGACCCCCCCAAACAAGGCACGTGTGTGTGTTATAGAATTTTAAAAGATATTAAATTTACAGAAATAAAATATAGACATAAAAATGTAAATTTTTCTAACATTTAGAAAACAGAACTACATCAAACACACACCAGGACACATTTTTGACACTTTGAAACACAATTGCACATATTTTTTGAACATTTTTTGGCATCTCTAGTGTCGGACACCTAGGGACATGCAGGGTTATGCATATCTAATACTTAGACAATTTGTGTCTAGCACTTTCACATGTCTAACACTCGGACATGCAACACAAGCCCAAGAGGATGTCCTGTGATCTAGTTTATAAATAGTATTCAAGTCACTTGGATCACCCCTCCTCAAGCTCTTGGCCCTAAGGGAGCCTTCTACTTACTATTTTCAATTAATGGAAGGGCTTATAGTCTACCCTACGTACACTTAACACCATTGGCCACATGACCTCGGGTTCCCTCTCACGCAATTCAAAGTTTGCTCTCAACAACATCAGGTCGAATCTGATCACCATATCCCATGGGTGGTGAATATTTCTCTTGTGCCATTTGCATGAGGTGGAGTTTAAACAGCATTTCATTTTCAAATGTCCTATTTATTACAAGATCCATGGAAGATTTTGTTGTTTGTTTCACGACTTTGGGGGGTCCCTTGCCACCCTCGTTTGCTAACTTGATCATCAATGTTTGGCCTTCTTCATGAGTGAGGTGGTTACTCACATGCGACAAACCTTGCAAGATTCTTTCAAACCTCCCCCTATCGGGTTGATTTCTTTCTTCTAGCCTTATTTCAACATTAGGCAGCCCTAAGCACAGTGCAAACCCCCCAAAGTTGGGCACAACTTGCAAGTTGTAACAAATTAATGAGATTATGTACAGTGACACATTCAAGGGTAAGAGGCAAACAACCCACTTCCAAGAGGGCATAGAGAGATACCTGCTTTGAACATGAGTCCACTTGCCAACCCAGTCCGAGCACCCAAACTCCTATTATTATATTCTTTTCATCGACCTCAAATGTTAGGAGAGTTTTTGTTGGTTGTTTTCAAGTTCCTCCAAGCCTTCTCACCCTGACCACGCCTACATAACATTATCAATGGTGTATTGGCACCTTTTCCTTTTCAATGATTGATATGGTCGCAAATACTTCTCCCCTCTCTACTTTTACATCTCTATCTAATGATATATAGTGGCTCTCTCTATTCTATCATTTGCTTTTACTTTATAGCCACTTGCTTTCAAGATGATTGCTACAATATGTTATCACTAGTTGTAATTTCAAGTCACATTGACCTACTCTTTTGGTCACTCGTGGGCATTAATAAATTTATCTTATCTTATCCATCCTATTAAAAAGTAAATATAGAAAAAGAACGTCGAGGAGGAGAGCAGAGAGGTAATTAGTGTTAGCCACAAACAAATTTTAATAATCATTTAAGTCAGTCCAATAGTAAATTCTTTGTTCTTTCATATTTGTCCTAATTAGAAACTTCATTGGTTTGGTAATAATCCTTATCTTGAATATCTTCCTTTTGGGTTGGTCTAATCTCCAAAATATAACTCAATTTGAAACAAGTAGTCAAACTTGGACTCAAAAAACCTTTTGAACTCAAAGTCAACTCAAGACTCAACCTTTAACTTGGAGTAGACTTGGAAAAAATAAATATGCATAAAATGTTTCAAAGTTTTATTAATGTGTGTGTGTGTGTGTGTGTGAGTGAGTAAATATGAACAAGTAGATGCCAAATATGCGAGGTTGATTATTTATATTGCATGTAAGGGTGCAAATAAGGAGAATAGCATTAAGATACATAAATTAAAGTTCTGAAAATGTAACCAATATACTAGGGACATAATGCATAAGCATTGAGGCTCTAAATGGCCTCCAGAGTCCAAAACTCATCAAAGCCTACAATAATGAGTAAATACTCATGAGTCATCAAGAACATCATAGGTTGAATCCCCATGAATGTGTATCAACCTCTGCATCATATTTATATGGATATTTCATATAAATATCCACAAGGCCAAGAAGRATCATATACAAGATATGCATTGTGATCTACGTAATCAAAATTTCTTTGAAGTATACCTCTTATTTCTATTTCCCTCCAAGTTGTTTATAAGTAAATAGAGAGGAAGAAGGGAAACAAGTAGTGTAGAGAAACAATAAGTGTTAGCCACGGATAAATTTTAATGATCACTTAACTCAATCCAATAGTTAATACCATGTTCTTTCATATCCATCCTAATTAGAAACTTCATTAGTTTGGTAATAATCACTATCTTGAATATCTTCCCTTTGGGTTGGTTTAATCACCCTTTGGGGTGGTTCAATATCCAAAGGAATCCAAATAACTCAATTTGAAACATCGTCGACCCTAGGATCAACTCAAAGACAACAATCCTTTCGACCTTCAACTTGGAGTCAACTCGGAAAAATTGAAAACTACATAAACTATTCAAAACTGTATATATATATATATATATATATATATATATATACAAATGATTACATGCCAAATATGCGAGTTTGATTATTTATATTGCATGTAAGGGTGAAAATAGGTAGAATCACATTAGATACATAATATAAATGATTACATGCCAAATATGCAAGTTTGATTATTTATATTGCATGTAAGGGTGAAAATAGGTAGAATCACATTAGATACATCACTTATAAGTTCTAAGATATATAAATTAAATTTCTAAAAAAATAAATGATATACTAGGACATAATGCATAAACATTGAGGCTCTAAATGGTGTCCAAAGTCCAAAACCAGTCGAAGTCTACTCTCATGCATAAAATACCCAGTCATGAGTTATCCATATTATCATCATAGGTTGAATCCCCAGGAAAGTCCTTTGGATCAACCTCTATTTATGTTGTACTCCCCTCTTGAGGATTTGCCCCTAAAGGTCCTACACCTAACTCATGCACCCCAGTGCTAACTCATGCATTCTCTTCAATATGTTAGCGAATGGGTCGACAACAATCACAGATCAATTCTCTCTTGAAATCATCTCCAAGTCAATTCCAAATCAGCTACAAAAACATGTTGCTAGGCAAGGTTTTCTTCAACTCCAAACAATCCAAATGCAAGTTTTGGGAAGCAAAATCAGGTAATAAAGGTTAGCGAGTCACGATTTTCGGTCTAACTCAGCCAACTCAAGGTACCACTAAAATAACTTGAACTATTTTTGGTCGAAATCGAAAGAGTTGGCTTGACTAGGTTGATTATGACTACACTAGTTCAAGATGAAACCTTGTCATGCATTATATTTGAATTCCAAGAATTCATTATCATCGGTGTAGTATTTATGAAAGAAGTGTTAGCCTGAGGCTCCCTATATTATAATTAAGGCCTATACCACTTTATGTATATTTTACATCATAGGATTTAGTTTTCATCCTAAGTGTGTATTGGATCCTATTTTGTCTCCTCCTAATGAGGTGTTCGTATGAGAGTGAATCTAACTTATGAGGTGGTTGCACCAATCATACTATATATTTGTATCTTTGATGTGAATATAATTGAAGAATGCATTAATGCCTTTTCCACCATTTTCTTGAGTCTCCTTTGTTGAATTTTCACTATGTGCTAGGCTCAAGCATGAGGTTTATTTCATTTAGCCTGTACTTGAACCATAAACAAATGCAACAACACCATACACAAGTGTTGTAATAACCAAGATCACAAGAAGAATAACCATGCACAAGAACACAAGAAGTATCTTGGGAAAACCCTTCTCAAACAATGGAAAAACCCAGCAATCCTTCGCTATATTCTCAAGAGAATATCCCCCAAACTATAAACCCTAGATGCACACAAGAGGGTGCTCTACAACCCTGAAACTAATGCCCAAGAGAGGTGCGCACTTCAGCCGTACAAGTAGGTCTGAAATTTCCAAATGACAAGTGAGAGTGTGTGTTTCCTCAATGGGGAATCACCTCTATTTATACAAGACTAGACACAACAATAGGTGTGTCTCTTGGCACAATAGGGCCGACCTCAATAACTCGATAATATAATTAATCATTAACCAAATATTAATTATCTTTCACATATGGTGGGGCCAACTTGTACCCTTTACATCACAATTAGGGTATCTTACACTCAAACAATATAGCAAGGGATCCACACGTCCACTAGTGCTCAGCCACTAGGGACACGTCCACCTATGCTCAGCCACAGGGACGTCATACTCAACAAATCTCTATCTCAACTGAGTCCACGGGAGAATCATCTGGAGTACCATCTCAAGCCTGACTCAACTAAGTCCACAAGAGTACAAGGCAGGGGACCACACATCGACTCAACTCAGTCCAGAGGAGAACGATACACCCATCACATGGGCACACCCAACACATGGGCTCTCTCACAGGTCGAATCAACTCAGTCCAGAGGAGAATGTATCCTGGAGAATGGCACACAACACTGCAATCATCAACACTCCCTCTCAGCTAGGGAGGCATTCTCCACCAAGCCAAGTCTCTCACGGAAGTACTCGAACTTCGTCCTGGCAAGCGGTTTGGTGAAGACATCTGCAACCTACTCATGTGTAGAAAGGTATTGCACGTGTACTGCTTTCCTCTACACCATATCTCTGATATAATGGTATTTGATCTCAATGTGTTTCGATTTATCGTGAAACACAGGATTCTCTGAGAGCTTCACACAACTCTGGTTATCACAATGAATAATAGTGGAATCCATCTCATGACCAAATAAATCTGCAATGAGCTTGTGAAGCCACACTGCTTCGCGGACTGCCACACATAACGCTATGTACTTTGCTTCTGCGGTACTCAAAGCCACAAAGCTTGGTTTCCTACCGCACCAGGAAACCATGGCAGATCCCAAGGTAAAACAACAACCGAATGTGCTCTTTCGGTCCACTGCGCTCCCTGCCCAATCTACATCGGCATACCCCTGCAATCTCATGTCTACACTAGAGGCATATCTCAAGCCATATCCAACTGTGCCTCGTAGATATCTCAATACATGCTTCACTGCTATCTAGTGAGTCTATCTCAACTGACTCATAAACTGACTGAGTACGTTCACTGCATAGCATATATCAGGTCTGGTGTTAACCAGATACATCAATGATCCAATCAGTTGTCGGTAAAGATGTGGATCAATCTCGCCTGAATCAATAGAAGCCTCGTTCATTTTCTTCAGATCCATCACCATCGGTGTAGGCATGGATTTGCAGCCTGTCATACCGAATTTCTTCAATATCTCCACTGTATATTTTCCTTGACTCGAGAAAATCTCATCAATCCTCTGCCACACTTCTAGTCCCAAGAAGTAGTGCATCATACCCAGATCCTTCATCTCGAATTCAGAAGTCAATGCACACTTACATTCAGCAATAAGACTTTCTGAACCGGTGAGGAATAAATCATCAACGTACAGGACCAAAATCAGGCACTCGTCACCAACAATATGATAATATAGGTTTCGATCAGCAACACTCTTGCTGAAGCCCAAACTCATCAGGAATCCATCCATCTTCTCGTACCAAGCACGAGGTGCATGTTTCAGTCCATACAGGGCTTTCTTCAACCTGCACACATGAGACTTTTGCTCATATATCACAAATTCATCTGGTTGCTCGATGTAAACCTCTTCCTCAATCTCACCATTGAAAAAGGTTGTCTTTACATCCATCTGATGTAGTCTCCAACCCATGGATGCTGCTAGGGCAATGATCGTACGGATGGAAGTGTATCAGGCTACAGGAGCAAATGTCTCCTCATAATCAATTCCCTCCACCTGAGAGAATCCTCTGGCCACAAATCTCGCTTTGTACTTCTCGACACTTCCATCAGTTGCATGCTTGATTTTATAGATCCACTTGGAAGTCACTACGGACTTCCCTTCTGGTCTCGGAACAATATCCCACACATCATTCTTCATCATGGATTGATACTCTTTTGTCATGGCATCTTGCCATACCTGTTGTCCTGTTGCTTCTCCATGACAAGAAGGCTCGGTATCAATTATGTGGCTCATGGTTGAAACGTAGCTCGAAAATCTCTGTGGTCTCTCGCTCTTGGAATGTGCCTCGAGGAGTTGCATGTCCCTCTACCTCCTACAAAGTCTGTCAAGCCCAGGCAGGCCTTTTATGGCCTACTGCAATGTCTCTGGGAGCATCAACTGGAGCTACGGGATCAACTGGATCAATGATTGTCTCCCTCTGAACTGTTGAGGGGGGAGAAGGTATTGTCTCGTTGTCAATCTCCATCTGAGATTCTCTGGATCTTCAAAAGGATATCTATTCCTCAAAGATGACATCTCTGCTCACCTCAATCTGTCTCTGACCAGGGATGTAGATCCGATATGCCTTTGAAGATTCACTGTATCCCACAAATATAATGTCTCTTCCTTCTTCTTAAATGTTTTGACTCCCTCTGAGTCAAGTGACTCCCTCTGAAGTCGAAAGGATAAACATGTGTCCTGGAAGAATTGTGACATCATCCTTTTCCTGTGTTGTTATCCTAGAGACATCCCATGTCTTCTCAGGTCCTCTATTGCCTCTACAGTACTTTGTTGGCCTCCCATACTAGGATAATAACCAACCAAGAAAATTTGGACTCCCGTACCAGGGATAATGGTCTAAGTCATGAGGGCTCCCATACCAAGGATAATACCCTTCATTATCAAAATGCAAGAAACTACAGGGTACTGATGAAATCAAATAAGGAATGTAGTACAAAACTTACCTTAGTCTACAGTCATGCTCAATATTGCTTTTGGTCTTTCTAAGAAGGCTCAGAAGAAGAATGCCTCATCTTTCACGTCTTCATCTCTCTGAGGTGGTTCTGGATCAACGTCAGCAGTGGATGCAAATTGTCTTCCTTTCTTCCTGGTAGGACAATTTCTCGCAATGTGTCCATACTTGTCACATCTAAAACACTGAATCTTTGAATTGTCTTTTCTATGTTCATGACCCGAAGTTGATGAAGTCTTCTTGTCTTTGAATGCTTTGTTGAAGCTCCTTCTATTTCTTCCTCCTTTCTTTGTATGAAAAGCAAGAGCATGATTGTCATCATGAGGAGAGTCTTGTACTCCTCTAGCTATAAGTCTGATTTCTTCCTGGGTATAGTATGTCCATAGACGATCAAAATTAGGTAGTTATGCTCTACCACTGATACTTCCCAATGTCTTGGAAGAGCATTGAGAGTGGTCAAGACAAGTTCTTTGTCTGATATGGTTTCTCCAATGGCACCCAGCTGATCTCTAAAATCTTCATGAAGAAGGTAGCATCGGTGTCAACTTTTGTCATCTTGATATTTTGAAGCAGACCCTTCAATGTAAGAGCTCTTAGGTGTTGTTGCTCTCAAACATATTCTTCAATGCATCATACATCTCATAAGTTGTCTTCAAGTTAACAATACGGGGTAGGAGATGGTCTCTCACTAAATAGATGATTATCTTCCTTGCTTTGACGTCATCTTCCTTCCACTCTTCCTTCTCTTCATCGGTAGTTGTTTCTAGAAGAGTCTTTTGTATCACATTCAATAGATCATCCTCTTCCAGGGTAATCTGTAGTCTTGATTTCCAGAAACTGAAGTTGCTTGATCCATCAAGTCTATCTTCCACCAAGGTTTTGTCCCTCATGGTTTGCAAATTCTTCCACAAACCCTTGACAACTAGGCTAGGAAACCTAACGGCTAGGTTAGGCTAGCAACTTTTAGGTTTCGTTGGACTTATGACTGCCAACAATAAGCCTTTAGAGGGTTACAGGAACACTGGTGAGCTATAGAAACCCTAGAACCGAAATTTCTGCAGAAAATTGCGGAACCCTAGGGCCAAAAATCAAAAATTCTCGAAATTTCAATCTGAGAGTCTCTAGAGGTGCACTGAAGGAGGCCATACACTCCTATGCAAAAATTAGCCCCAACATTTCAATGTAGGGTGCTGAAACAAGCAAAAAAGAGAGGGTCGTACCTTTTTCTGGAAACCCTAGAGGGTCATACTTTTCTGCAACTGGGAGGTGACGGCTGGCTGAAAACTTGTGCAATGGGTCTTCAAGAACTCTGCTCTGATACCATGTTGAATATTCACTATGTGTTAGGCTCAAGCATGAGCTTTATTTCATTTAGCATGTACTTGAACCATAAACAAATGCAGCAACACCATACACAAGTGCTGCAATAACCAAGATCACAAGAAGAATAACCATGCACAAGAACACAATAAGTATCCTAGGAAAACCCTTCTCAAACAAGGGGAAAACCCAGCAATCCTTTGCTATATTCTTAAGAGAAGATCCCCCAAACCATAAACCCTAGATGCACATAACAAGGTGTTCTACAACCTTGAAACTAGAGTCCAAGAGAGGTGCGCACTTCAACCGTACAAGTAGGTCTGAAATTTCCAAATGACAAGTGAGTGTGTGTTTCCTCAATGGGGAATCACCTCTATTTATACAAGACTAGACACAGCAATAGGTGTGTCTCTTGGCACAATAGGGTCGACCTCAATAACTCAATAATATAATTAATCATTAACCAAATATTAATTATCTTTCACATATGGTGGGGCCGACTTGTACCCTTTACATCACAATTAGGGTATCTTACACTCAAACAATATAGCAAGGGATCCACACGTCCACTAGTGCTCAGCCACTAGGGACACGTCCACCTGTGCTCAGCCACAAGGACGTCATACTCAACAGATCTCTATCTCAACTGAGTCCACAGGAGAATCATCTGGAGTACCATCTCAAGACTGACTCAACTGAGTCAACAGGAGTACAAGGCAGGAGACCACACATCGACTCAACTCAGTCCAGAGGAGAACGATTCACCAATCACATGGGCACACCCAACACATGGGCTCTCTCACAGGTCGACTCAACTCAGTCCAAAGGAGAATGTATCCTAGAGAATGTCACACGACACTGCAATCATCAACATCCTTGAATATCATTTTGTTTGTTATACTCTATGTATCAAAGCTCTTATGACATCTTAAGGGCCTGGTAGCACTTCTCCCTTCATGGTAGTGATCCATGGAATGATATATCTCAGCAGATGGTGTGATCCATAGTGTAATTAGATATATGATCACTGAAGAGCTATTGTTAAAAAGAGAAGGTAGCACACCACACAAGCCAAGAGCGAGCATAACCTACCTCAAGAAACTTTACAAGAGCAGATCACTCCTCAAAATTCAAATTAAGGATTATACAACAGTTGCAAATAAAATGTTGCAATCATAGATTTGTTACAAATTAGTTTCCTTAGATAGATTGGTGTTCTCTATATAGTTATTGCTGCAATTTATACCAGATCTACAGGATATTCTAGCGTCTACTGATTGCAATCAAAGAATAACCACATGTATGATCAAGATTAAGCGACCTCCTCCTCTTCTCACATCATGGTTTTTAAGCTTTAGATTGGACGAGATATATCCAGTGCTGCTGTAGCAAAATTTGCCATTCTTTTTAGTGGCGTCTTCTGATTTCTTATCTCAGATTTTGTCAGAAGGTTCCGTATTTGTGACCAGTCAACATCTCTGTGGGAGTCAAATGTCTGTTTGAGAAATGATCCACTTGTGAAGGGCGACAACTTCACAAGAGAGGAAAATAAATTCTTTGCTTCCATAATCAGTTTCAGGCAGAGAAAAACATGTACATTGACTCAAGCTGAAATCCCAAATGAGTCTTTTTCATATTTGCATCTCATGATGTGAGGTTCCAAATTTTCATCAAGGCGAAATCTGCCAATTCACAGCAAAGCATGAATTTGCTGCATTGATCTGTAAACTGCCATGGATATTCCACTGGAATGATTCATCACAACAGATCTTACAATATTCTGAAAATATCTTATTATGTAGTGTATTACTTTAGATTTTAAATTTAATATTATTAGCTTAATGCATGAAATACTGGAATAAGCTGAAACCGAAATAAAATAAGCTAAGCAAATAACACTCCATCCACACAATGAACACAAGATCTACCTTGGGAAAACCCAATACAGGAAAAACCCAGCTAAAAGGTGAAGCCTATGGTCTGCTCTTTTCTTCTCAGTTATGAAATGAAAATACAAAGAAAGGGGCACTCATTATGGAGTTGCCATGGACATTGTGGCCAATGTGGCTGCTACAGGATCTACTTCCTCTGTTATGCTTCAATATCCCACTCCTAGATGCTCTACTAAACTATGGAACAATAAACAATACAATAAGAATGGGAACCCTTCCTTTCGTAGTGACCCAGTGTTTAACATTGCCTAATAGCTGTCTAGGGTTAGGGTTAGAGTTTTTGCATGCCTCAACTCCCAATTAATGTAGGGTTTATAGACCCTCTAGAATCTTCTTGAAAGTCCACACATAACTAGCTCCACATGTGTGAGTAATGTGGGCTTGCATGGCATCCACTCGGTATCATGGTGGTCAACAAGATAGCTCAACTTGCAAGGGGCATAACTTCTGCATATGAACTCTGATTGAGGTGATTTCACATCATCGGAAAGCTCTCAATGTGTAGAATAACATCGAGAGGCTGCAACCTTCATTAGCAAAATTTTGACCCCAAAAAYAGTCGTTTAAGGCCTCAAACGAGCTCCAGAAGGTTTTGGACCCCAAATCACCAAAGCAAGATCTGCCCCTAACATGGGCCCTACAAGCCAATAGCTCCAATTTTTCCACCCATAAAGTACCAAAATAAATGACAAATTATATAATGATCCATTCTGGATCATGGGTAAAGCAATCATGGAAGCACTCGCCAAGAGACATAGATCTCGTGAGACAAACAACCAATCCATGTATTAAGCCAAGATCGAGAAGATCCTTCGGATCTGAGAACACTTTMGAACACACTGATGGAAATTGCCAGTGTTGACCAGCAAGTCAATCCACCTGCCAATTGACTGGGTAATTCTCTTGACCATAATCTGTTGTTCAATAAATGTGGAGGCTTGGATGTTCTAGAGACCATACAGCTCTTGAGCAGCAGCATGGAGTAATAAAGAAGAGAGATATTGCCATTTCTCTAGATTGTGCAGACTAGAGTAACGCATATAAATTTGTGAATGTTTTATTTTATGCTGTAGATATGTGATGTTTCTATGAGAAATACTGGATCACAAATCACTGAGATCTTGACCTGTACATCTGCATGACTGCATAATAAGAAGCAATTTTAGACTTTGAAGAAAGAAATATGTTGGTGATCAATGAAAGGGAGATCGATCTGCACTAAGATAAGGAAAAATCTGCATCTCAATGGCACATTAGATCAATTTTCCCAATCCGCTTCAAGTTTGTGATTAGCAGCCTGTTGAGAGAGATTGGATTGCCTTAAATACCAGATTCATTGGTGATTTATTGTGATGAGAGCCATTGTTTCTCTTTTGTAGAAGAGCACTCTCTACCATTGTTGTTGATGTGTGTAAGACGGTTAAAAAAGAAGTGCAACTTGAAGGAAGCACGTTTGGCTGATATGTGCCTACACTAAGGCTCAAAGAATGCTATTATCTTTCTCCTTACTTCCTGTTACAAGAACAGAGTTTCCATTCACCATAGAACAAACCAATTGAATGGTGTTTAGTGCTCAGCCTGCCAGACAAATAGTTTGAGAAGATTGCAGCCCAAAGAGGTAACATGATTTTTGTTTGGCATTGGAAACAAGATATCCCACATGTGCATATTATTAGTTTTCTCTCTTTATATTGAAATATGCATGCATAAAGTGCAATGAAGAATTCATGCTTTAGTGAAGTCTCTATAGAAGCATATGAGTGAACTTGCTTGGATAGGTTATTAAAATCCGGGCTAAGTTTGACTCGGATGTGATGGCAAAAAGGTTTATATTCCTGTGGTTTTGAATGAAACTTTTGTAGAGAAGAAAGAAGGGCCTATGTAGTTGGGCACTAGTGTTTATTGTGATCAATATTTGGGGTTGTTAGTTGGATGTGGGTCACTTTGAGTTGGGGTTGTTAGTTGGATGTGGGTCACTTTGAGTTGGTATACATAAAACATGGTTTTTGTTTTTCAAGAACTCAAAAAAAGTGAAGTGGACATAAGTGTCTGCCACACCATTTTGGTAAAATCCAAACATTTTTTTCAAAAAGGAGCTTGGACTTGAAATTTGAAAATGTTATAAGCTGTAATAAGGAGCTTGGAAATTTTTGGTGAAAGTGGAGAAAAGAAACTTTGGCAAACGTTATAAGCAAAACAATTGAAGGATGTTACAATAAAAATTGAAGTTTTTTGTCCTTGTCCCAAAATTGGAATAAGGGAGTCTAAGGAACACTGTGTGCAATGGTGAATGATTTGGATGCTTAAATATCCATTTTGTGTCGAGTCTTTTGACACTAATCTTTATTTTGGCAACACAACATGCACATAAATTCAAATTATCATGTCCTCATTATGTGCATAAACAACAATGGTGATAGATAAATCTTTGAAACCCTCGTAGACTTCAAATTTTTGTAAAGAGGAAAATGATTGTGTCATTTTCAGAGTCGTCGACACAATTGAATCTTAAATCATTGAGTGACAATGACATGTCAACTTTGAGTCATTTAAGTCATTGAATTGAACAAATTGGATCCATAAAAAACAAAGCCTCTACGTTGAAATCTAATGTAAAAGTTAAAAGGGCAGAATTGCAAGAGGCTCTTTTTTACGATCCTAAAGAAGTTAAATCATTGTAATTGCATACAAGTAGGGTGCAGGATCAGTGGTTCCCAACGTCCAAAGGTTAATGTGACAAAAGCAAGCATCTACAAGTGAGCATGAGAGACAGTGAGTTTCTCAAAAATGAGTTAAGGAGGAAGACATTTGCAAAATACCAATCAAGAAATTATAGACCTGCAGAACTATTTGCCTGATTCCATCCAGGAAGTTGAAAGGTTACAGAAGAAAAAATTAAAATGTGTCAATGTTGGATAAATTGATAAAAGAAAAGATGCTCTATCAAAATCCTAAAATGTCAAGCACACATGACCCAATATCAAAATGATTTAGAAAATCAACTAGCATCTCTAAATGATTTGGGTTGCCGATCTTCACAAGTAAATAGATATGAAGGATCAATTGATAGAATCAATTAAACAAAAATTAAGTGAAAAAAAGTAGGAGATGTTAACAATGCAAATTGATAGCATGAATGAAGCAAGACAAATCAATGTTTGATGCTTCGTGTGACATAAATGACCTAATACAAGTGGTTGATACAAATGCAACAAAAGATATGATTGGCGATTCCTTAATTAGTTATGAGATGGAATCATTCACACTTACTAAAAGTGAATTGATGAAGGTGAGTTTGTTGAAGATGAATCAGACACAAAAGATGTCAAAAGTATAGATGAATGTAAACCTGAATTTTTTTCTTCTGAAGTTACAAAAGAAAACATTCATGGTTGTATAGAGAACAATAAACAGGTAAATATTTTCAAAACAATTGTTAGACCATGGAAAGAGTTAAAATTTAACAATAATAGAAAAGGAATAGGATATGAAAAAGACCTCAACTTTCATATTCCAGGCTACTCGAAACCAATTTAGTTCGTGAGTGTCGGATTTCTTGCCTAAGATTTGAAAGAGCAAGATTCAATTGTTCAAGAAGTTGATGAAGGATTTAATGAGGCGTCTAAGGATATTGCCAATAAAAATGATGATAAAAAGATTGATAAGTGTCAACATTGCCATCAAGTTGGCCATATAGAGACAAAATGTTTTTGATCTCCATCCTTGTCTTCATTTTGTGAAGACAAATAATCTTTCAGACAAATGTCGAAAGAAGAAGAAGGTTCAAAAACGAACAGTTCATTGTGGTTGGATGAGCTCTTGGCAATGGAATTTATAAATCAGGATTTTGCATCAATCTTACCATTGAGTTCAAACACACGTAAAGACATGTTTGCTAAGAGAGGTTTCATTAGCAAGATGGTTATGAATGTTTCCAATGAGTTTTTTCAAAGGATCCAAATGATGCTTTTGGGCATGACCAGGGCCCAATTATGGATGTCATACTGAGTTGAATATCAAGTTGATGACCCCACTCTAAGATAGTACTCTCTTCCACCTTCAAGAACATGTACATTAATGTTGGATCCATAAATCCAAAGATTCTCACCTTTCAACTAACAAGGGGGGCTATTGATGATGATGGTCAAACTTTAAGTTTCAATGTCTATTCAAAGGCAACAACAGAAATAGACATAATGCCAAATGGGAAACAACAGTAGCAGACAAAATGCTAAATGGGCAACAATAGCAACAGTCAATGCCAAATGAATGACAATGGCAGCAAACAAAATGCCAAATGGGAGACAACAACAACAAACAAAATGCCAAATGGGCAACTACAACAGCAAAATCATACACATGATGATTGATTCATTTTGCAGTCAAATCATACAAAGAATTTCAAATACACTATTTTTTTGTATCATTTGTGAAAGCAATTTTGTGGAATTTTTGTTCACTTTGATGGTCTTCAAGCCTAGCAAAGGGTAGCTAGATCCTTCTACATTTTTGCTTGGCATATGATTGGGATTGTCAAGCATTTTCAAGGATGTGTCGGAATTGCAGTAGATTCACTTCTCATGGTTAGCTCTCATAAGATATTGGAGTTCACCTTAGTGAACAATTACAGGCATTCTAGTTCACATGTTCATACAATGGGATTTTCCAAATTCTATGAGTTTTCAACATCCAGAGTTGGCAGTGTTTCGAGCAAATCTTCATCGAAGCTCAGACATGGAGTGTCAAATTGAAAACTTGGAAATGATACCAATTTATGCCCTAGTTCCTGTTGCCTTGATGGTATAATTGTTAGGACTTGTGATTGAGGGGAGGATTGTTAGCTTGTGGCTCCCTATACAATCAGGAAGTCCTATACCACCTTTATGTATATTTCACATCATAGGAGATAGTTATCCAAAGTGTGTATTGCTAGCTTTCAGGGTTACTTTGAAAGTGTTTACACCATGCTTGGGTGTGCTTCATATGATGTTGGGTGCATTGTGTATGGATGATCCCCTGGTTGTTCCGTGATGTACATGCACATGTGGAGGTGACATGCTTTTGGATTGCTAGACCCTGTATATGTGGCTTTCTTCCTTGGAGTGTTGGAGACCTCTAGACAGCTTGGAGACAATCTTCAAATTGGCCACATGGACATTGGTTGATTGCTTGTGAGGATGCCTTACTTTGGAGAAGGAGAGCTTAGCATTCTGGATGAGGGCATTGAGCCCTAGATGGCATGGGCACACTTGGATCACTTACATGGAAGTTTGTACTTTACTTGTGCTATCTTAGGTTGAGGGAGTGGTCATGTAAGTGTTGTGGACCGAGAGAATGTACATGACTTGGGAGATGCATTAGAGCCTTGGAGCCCTTGGAGGAGGAGCGTTGGAAATTGCTTGAGGAGCGCTCATGCCTTAGAACCCTGCTTATTGATGACATCACCTTGGTGCTTGACATGTGTCCCTTTAGAGTGTAAAAACTTCACATGAGTGGACCTGCTTGCTAGAAGTAGGTTGTTTGTAAGGGCTTAAGCACACTTCCTATTGTTGGCCTCCCTTACCTCTCATATAAATAAAGGAAGGAAAGAGTCCTTTCATTCATCATCCATTCATCATTTTGTGCTAGAGATGTGAGGAGCAAACTGTTAGTTTTAGCTTGATTTGGTGTCTCAGTTGTAACTATTGTCCTTGGCCAGCTGTGGGACACCTTAATTAACCCAGATCAGCATTTCTTATCTCAGCCTTAGGTTTAGGCTTGCAGCAATTTCTCTTTGAGTGGAATGTGGGGCCCAGGGAGAGAGGGCGCACCTTGAAGATGATTGGGTGGTTTGTGGGACCCAGACCAAGGAGGGCACACCTCTAGGTCCCTGCTAGTGGAGTGTGGGTCCCTATCCAAGGGRGGCGCACCTCCTAGTGGAGAGTGGGGTCCAACAGCCCCAACTCTCAGCCATTTGGGACACTTGTCAAAGAGGATGAGAGGCTGCTAGGGAGATAAAAGAAGGTTGAGGGTGAGAGGACAGAACACATTCTCATTTGTGAGGTTGAGCAAGTGAGGAGAAGAGGGAACTGAAGGGTTGAAGCAATGTTGGCTAAGGAAGAGGACAAGCAGAGCTGAGAGGGACGCTTTGGCTGGGCAGAATTTGCAGTGAAGAGCAGAGCCAGAACAGCGAGCACATTTCAGCAGAGAAGGGTCTACACGACGTACAACAAAGGAAAAAGGGCCACAACAAGCCGCACTTCATCAGCAGCTAGAGGGCTAAAATCTGAGGCCATAACATGCCGATTTTCTAAGCAAGAGAGGGCAACACAAGCCGTACAGTACAGGGTCATACAGGTTGTACCTTATTGGGCCGTACAGCCACTCCTTAGTTGGATCGTACTGCTGATTAAAGGGTTGTTTTCATCTGCTGTAATTTTTGAGTAATTTATGTTGTATTTTCCTCTTTCCTCTAAAGCCAATAAATCCCCTCTTTGTTGGTTTTCCCCACACTGGGGTTTCTAGAGTACTTCCTGTGTTGTCCATTTTTATGTGTGCAATTTTTGTGTTGTTAAAATCTGATTTATAACTCAACTGTAGGTAATCTGCATAAGTTACAGAATTATATCAGCTAGTATAATTTGTGTTTTAGTAAATTATTAGCAATTATTTCAGTCACTGAGTTATATAGGGTAAATTCAACATGGTATCAGAGCGCAGCCTCTAATTACAGAAAGAACCTAGTGACTTGTTGTGCAGACCAACAAGGGTAAATCAACAAGTGGGACAGAAGACTAGGTTGTGTGGGTGAAAACAGAACAGCAGACTCAAATGGCCAATGCAGGCTTGAGGGTTGAGGACAGGCTGGATGGAGCCTAAAATTTATGTCCTTGGAGAGAGTGAATTAGCTTGGTGCTGGAGGAGAATGGACTGCTGGAAATTGCAGAAGGAAAAATGGCAGCCCCAGCTAATCCAATGCAGCTAGTTGCCCATGCCAAGAAGGATGTCAAGGCCAGAAGGATACTTGTAGATGGTGTCAAGGACCACATCATTCCACATTTGTCTAGCAAAAAGACAACAAGGGAAAAGTGGGAGGCCCTGGTAAAGCTATACCAGTCTAACAACCAGAGCAGAAAGATGTTGCTCAGAGGGAAGTTGAGAAGCACAAAGATGGCCAAGGGAGAGTCGGTGATCACTTACCTCACAAAGTTCACTCATATTCGAGATGAACTTGCAGCAGTGGGAGAGATCGTAGTTGAGACTGAGTTGGTGAGGACAGCCTTGAATGGCTCCACCAAGTAGTGGGATGTGTTTGTCCGAGGGGTGGTTGCACTAGAGAAACTTCCTGACTAGGAGAGGTTATGGGATGACTTCACCAAGGAGGAGCTGTGAGTGGATGCATCTCAGGCTAGTCAGCCGAAGAGTGAAGAGGAGGAGAATGTGGCTCTTCATGCAAAGAAGAGCAGTGGAGCGAGAGGCTCCAAGGACATGGGCAAAGTGAGATGCTTTGCATGTCACAAAACTAGCCACTATGCCAACAACTGTCCTAACAAGAAGAAGAAGAAGGAGTTGGAGGTGGCAGCTACAGTTGTTGATTAAATGGGTTGGTTGTCATTGATGTCAACCCTTGAAGAAAGTTCGGTAGAGAATTCCGGTAGCACAATGGTTTGGGTAATGGACCCAAGTTTGTTTGATGGATAAAGGTATGAGTTTTGAGATATTTGTAGGTAAGATTATTCCAGATGGATAGTACACGTCATGTCATTTTCGGTGGTATGTGGAACGTCACATAACTCCTCACGGTTAGAGAGTTATGGCCATGTGAAGTTGGAGAACCCTCATGAGTCATCTAAAAGCCCCTAAAAGTCAAAGTGTTTGCAAAAGAAATTATTTAAGTAATAAAGTTAATGGAGAACTCCCTAAAATAAGGAAAGTGGAATGCTACATGAAAGTATAAATAAGAGGCAAGGCTCTCTCTCATTTAATCACACTTGAACACATTCAATATCTTTTGTTGTGTGAGGCTTATTGCAAGTACTCATTGATACATCTGAAGTTGCGAAAGTTTGAGGTAGTACTAAGGGTTGACGGCGAAATTCTCGGAATTACAACGAATACTAAAAAACCCTATTTTCTGAGGCGTACACGAGCTGACAGTGTATTAGGGTGCGAACATACTGAGGCGTACGCAAGATGATAGTGTATTAAGGTGAGTACGTACGCGGGCTGGTAGTGTATTAGGGTGCGTACATGTTGGTAAAGCCATGAAAACTTGAGAAGATGAAGATGCAGAGGTTCTAGATTCTGACATCAAACTCCCAGGAAGGTCTACAGTGCTCAGATACATCAGATCTATCCATTGGTTCAAAAGGTATGTCTTATTTCTATGAATAGTTGGATTTTGATGTATGCATGAGAAATGTTTATGGAGATCTGAGGATTCTCCCTAGAAAGACTAGTGGTTGCATGGGATTTCTTGTATAAGTCAGATCTACAGAAATACAGTGCTGGTATATTTATCATTGATACTTCTTGTTGAGGCACATCTTGTATTTATTAGCATATGGCTAAGGGTTTTGTGGTATATGGTTGAGAGCTTGTATTGGTTGATGTATTGAGAGGTTGAATATCAGAAAGGGTTTGAAGTCTAGATCATGTGAATACTTATTCATTATTATACACACTTTTGGCACATGACTAGAGAGAGATCTGTATGAGGATGCATGCACAGGGTACATATACAGTCTGGATGTAGTGACAAGTTACAGATCTATGTGAAAGAAGTTACACAGGGTCGGAAGTTTTCAGAAGCAAGAAAACCCTAGTTTTCAGAGGGCATACGCAAGTTGAATAACAGTTTGGTCGCGTACATACGCGGGTTGCATAACAAATAGGGCGCGTACATACGCATGCAGCAGCACTACAGGTCGCGTACCTATTGTATTTTGTTAATACATGTTCGGTTCAAGTACAGATTGATTATAGGGTAGTTGTACAAGTTGGTCGCAGGTCAGTGGTACAAATTGACACAGTTGTACAGTGGTATATCTCACAGTGAGAGTGTGATAGTGGTTCCATCATTCTACTTCTACTTCAGGGCAGTTGGACGAGGCAAGGACAGGTGGTTGTAGCCACCCTCCGGTTGTAACCGGAGAACATTGGGGGTTGTAGCCTCCTTCTGGTTGTAGCCACCCTCCGGTTGTAGCCGGAGAACATAGTGGGTTGTAGCCTCCTTCTGGTTGTAGCCAGAGAATTGGGGAGTTGGAGCTTACCTCAGGTAGTAGCCTGAAAAACTAGGGGGTTGGAGTCTCCTTCCAGTTGCAGCTGGAAAACAAAGGAAGTTGGTGTTTCCAATGAATGTAATTCTTAAAGACATATAAAAAAAAGCATTCCGTGGTTTTCTCCCGCTTTGGGTTTCCACGTAAAAACACTGGTGTATTGTGTATGTGTGTAATTGTTCATTTGTTCATTGTTTATTTACTCTGTAACTATTGGATGATAATGCTACATTGATATAACACTTGCATTTTTGGTGAAAAATGATTAAATTGTTCTATTACTAATTCACCCCCCCTCTCAGTAATCCAACAATTGGAATCAGAGCAGGTTCCTTCAAAAATCAGTTTAACCATTGAAAAGTAAAACATGAAAAGCAACAACATGTATAAAAATGGAATAGCACAGTTTGATGGACAGAAGTATGCATTTTGAAGCATAAGGATGAAAACATATATACATGCACAGGGATTTGAAATTTGGCAATCAATTGTAGATGGATACACAACACCAGCAGTTCCGCCGACAAATGACAAAGCAATAAAACTCGGTTAGAATAATTTCAAAGCCACAAATGCACTTTTGAATGGTCTTGGAGAATCGGTATTCACCAAAGTTGCACATTGTAAATTTTGGGACAAACTTCRAAATATYTATGAAGGAGATTCAAAAGTCAAAGCAGCAAAGCTTCAAACTTACAAAGGTAAGTTCGAACAACCAAAGATGAAGAAAAATGAGAATATTGCAGCTTACTTTTTACGAGTCGATGAAACAGTAAATGCAATCATGGGATTGGGAGAAGAAACAAAAAATCTGTAATTGTTCAAAAGGTATTAAGATTTCTTCCTATGAGATTTGACCCTAAGATATCAGCACTACAAGAAAAAGCAGATCTGAACTTAATAAGCATGAATGAATTACATGGAATCTTCACAGCATATGAAATGAGAACTGAACAGAAAAATACAGATATAAAAGAAGCAGCCTTCAAAGCATCCAAAAATTCAAAGCAAAAGGAAAAGCAAAAAGAAAAAGAACATAGCAGCAGCAATGACGTCTCGGAAGATGATGAAAAAGTGGCCAACTTTGTCAAAAGATTGAACAAGGGAACCAACGGCAGGTATAGAGGTAAGTTTCCTTTGATTTGTTCTAATTGTGATGGTATTGGTCATTTTGCTAACAAATGTCCTCATAAGAAAAAGAGAAATGATGAAGGTTACTCAAATAGCAAACAAACATATAAAGGAAAAAAAACCACAAAGAAAGTTTTCAAGAAAAGCTTATACACCAAAGAAGACATATCATCATCAGATGAATATGAAGTTGGTGACAGTGAGACAGAAAGAGTTATATTCATGGCAGTAGAAGACTCTGAAAAAGAATATGAAGAGACAGAAGTTGACTACCAAGAAGAATTATTGTGTGCCATAGAAGTTATCAGAAGAGAAAAGAAGAAAAACAAGAAACTACAAACGGAACTAGACAAGAAAGAAGACACTCAAGAACTAGAACAAATGATCACAAATTTGAAGGTTCAAATAAAAGAAGATAAAATAATTGAAGAAGCACTCAAAGAACATCTAGAAGAAAATAACAGGATCATTGGAAATTTGGAAGCAGAGATTGTCACATTAAGAAAGAATCTTCAAAAGAAAAATATTTAGAACAGCTCAAAAGTTTTGGATGACATTATCAGCAATCAAAAACCTCATCATGACAAGTCCGGACTTGGATACAATCAGATAGAAAAGGGATCAAGCTCCAAAACAACAGAACAAGAAACATATCCAAAAAGCTATGCAGAAACAATCAAAGGAGATAG
>JASDQU010502655.1:45473-61640 GCA_032191745.1 Picea mariana | reverse complement strand
TTTTGAATTTCATAAAAACTCTGCAATAGTACTCCATTCAACTTTTATTGTTCAGCCTGAGCTTTCATTAGCCTCTCATTATCTTATTTCATACTTCTTAAAATGGCCATAAAATATGGAGGGGTTTCTCTATACCTCTAACCATCAGATACTTCATCTCTCATGTGCAAAGTCTTGTAGATACTATGTTGTACAATTCACCTTTGTTTCCTTTCATTACATCCTATGTGATGAAACAAAAACTAGCATTAGTAATTACAATACCAATTTAAAATATGCATGTTAAACAACATTAAAAATTTCCTAAAAGGTTTCAAGCAACTTTAGTGACCCATTTCATGCCTATAGTTTGAACTCTTCTCTGATACCACTATGTGACAAACCCAACCCCCAAACCCTCTCTTAGGATGGTGGTATGTTAGCTTTCTTTTTCCTTTCTCTCTCATGGCATACTATTAGGTACATCAATTGTCTAAGTGAGGAATTCTCTTATCATAATTTAAATTGAGATAACTCTTCTTAATTCTCAGGAAAATCACTATGTCTAGCCTACTGAGGTACCAAGGTGCCTGAACACCTTAAATAGGATGGTTAGTTTTAATCCTTTCCCTTACATATACAACCTATGTCTTTTCAAACTCTTCCCATTGGAATGAACAACCTTTAGGGTTGAATTTTCCTCTGATGACACTATCCCGACGGATCATCTTCCAAGATATGATGATCCTCATACTTGGGATTCTAATGACTATGATTGCATTGAAGCCACTATCTGCAGGACAATTACCTTTTTTTTGACATCCAAGACATATGCTAATTAATGGGGACCACAAAATCTACAACTGATATTAAATATCTCCCTCTCGCCCTCATATGAATCAACAATCCTCCTGCGTCCTCAGATACCTTCCTCCTCGAAGCATATTGACTGTAGTTCCATAATATTCTATGAATATCTCACTCTGACCACACATTTCTCCACCAAATCCAATGACTCGAAATGTCTCATGACAGCTCTTAGAGGATCTACAGTACTCAGAGTTCCTATCGTTGGACTTCTCTTTTGGGTTCTTCCTTCGAGCCCCCCCCCCCGACATCCCATCCTCCAACTGTCTTCTTATCAAATCCAACAGTCCAGATTTCTCTTCCATCATTCTCCAATAGATCAACGACTATCATTGATTTGAGGTTATCCCTCTTGGTGTTCATATAAAATTATAATTTATCCACTCCAAATGGGGCACCCTCTGACCAATAGTCTGGATCTTCCCACTTTGCTAAATCAACAACTACAAACTCTCTTGACTCAAAACAAGGTTTCTCTATTGATTGTTTCCCGACTTAGGGACTTAGCCAATTTTCAGGCTTCTTCAAGAATTTCACTAAGTCTTTAGGAGTTAGGAAACTGATCTAAGACCATCGAAGGCCTTCAATATTCATTGAAAGCATAAATATTTCATGTCCTGCAATTTTCCAATTAATATTTGGGGTTTCTTTGAAATTTAGGATCTCTCAGCTTACATGAGGACCTCTGAACCCCAAGGGTACTCCCATCTTCTCATGGATAAAGATTTTGTCGATGCCCTACAAACCTTCCTCTAAAGCTACATGGTCCATAGGAACACAAACTATCCACACTTATTCATTTAACTATTTGACAGGATAAACAATATCATTCACAACATATCTCACTTACTCAGGATTTTCAATTTATTAATTAAAAGCATTCACATTTCCCATTTAACCCAAAAAATTATAATCATACACCATTCATGTACAATTTAAACAAACTAGTTTAAACACATATATGATCAAGGAAGTAGCCAAAACCAATTGATTGAGACAGGACATCTTTCCTCCCAATCTTAGGCCTTATTGTAGAGTGCCTTCCTAAAATATTCCACCCCCGTGCCAATCCATGATACCACAAGGGGAATGGTTTAGTTGGTCACCAACTCAGATGATCTAGGAAGGATACTCTCCTTCGCCCACTGATAATAACAAAATTTTACCCCTTCCCAATGATCTCATGAACTCTACAAGTTTATCAAGTGGTTTGTTAACTAGATTTACTCTGCACAAGGGAGTCCCTTCTTTGCTAAATATTCCCTCGGCGACTTCCCCTTACCAATGTCCATTTCTTTCCAGTAAGCACCAAGATATAGTCCTATTTTGATCTAGTCTGGAACCGAGTCTTCTCTATTTCAGCGTGATCATCAATAACTGAGAAAATATTCCTATTTTATTCAAGGAAAGCTCTTTGACTTCTTCTTCTCTTCAATTCTACACTAGTGAACACCTATTCTCACTGCACAACTAATCTATGAGTCTACTTCGCACTCACTCTTTCATAGATTTTCTCTCCTCGAGCTCTGGTATGTTCTATTTTCTCTACATTTCTGACTATGTGTGTGCATGCACAATTTCCTTCTCTGTTTTTTTCCTCTTTTGTTTATCTGTTTTGTTGCTTCTCCTATATTCGTTGTCTAGAAATCATACATAAAAAACAAAGTATAGGGATCTAATAAGCTTACCTTAAAATCTGTGTCTGGTGTCAATCCCTTTGAGCTTAGTTGTTTCTCGACTGCAGATCTCCTCCCAAGGCCAACCTGCATTCACCAAAAGACAAACAAGAAACTACAAGCATGCATTCTATATATGGATTAGTGGGTTAGATATCATAAAAAAAATACAAATAAATTGTGAATATTGAAGACATCATTTGGCGGGACGGAAAAAGTATTTCTTTATATTAATATCACAAAGTCACTTACAATATGAGACCAGCAACTGCTCCTCGAACTCGGTCCTAGGCTCCTCTTCACCGTGCACCAACTGCTTCCACATGTTCTTCTCCTCTTCAGTTCTCTATTGGGAAATGGCAAGGGTTTGCAATGGAGGAAGAAGGGATGAAAAAGTAATTTTGGCTCAAACTCACAATGTGGTTGCAAAATATTGGGGCAAAGGGGGAATACTGAAATGGGCAGAGTTTCTTTTCTCTCATCCTTCTTCTAGGAATGGGACCCCAACACCTTCTTTTATAGGCCAAAAAGATAGTTATTCAGTTGGGTGACTGACTATGGGCGATAAAATGGTTAGGTAACTACCCGAAAACCTGTATCCCTTTGCAACTTTTTTATTTTTCGCGCTTTTTGTGAGTATACATGGGTTGTAATGGTGCAACTAGCATATGAACGTGAGCTGTGGAGGTGCAGAAAGTGTGTGTATGCGGTCAGTAGATGTGCAAGGCACATACATCTTCAAAAATATGTTTTTTTAGAAGAGTTGTTCAAATGATGGCTTGGCAAAAAAAGCAAGTAAGATGGTCTGATGTCAGGTATGCATGCATGGTGCAATTTAGGGTTATAACACTTGGGATCCCTGTGGATTCCCTACAGATGAAACCTCTAGACTACAGTTCCCATTATGAAGCAGAAAGTACATGACATCCTACTATCAGGTCATTCAATTGGCCCTTTGCTTCTCTAATCTAGAAGGATCCGAGAATTCTCACAGAGGTCTGTGAGGATCTGGAATGTCCACAAAGGTATAGAATGGTTCATAAATCCTCAAAATTCAAATGACACAAATTATCTCTAAAATTACATCAATGCATAGAGCTCAATGATATATTTCCAATGGCGCAAAAGTCACCTCAAATAGAGTTTTTATGGAAACATTATGAGCAGTCACTGTTCCAGTCAAACTAGGTCAAAGGTCAAAGTCAACATAGGAAAAAAGGTAACACATGTCACCATTTCAAGGGTGACACATGGAACTTGACCGTACATGTCGTACAATGCTGACATGGAAATCAAGTGATGTGGCATATTGGTTGGCAGCTGACTGGGCAGGTTGTACACGTCAAACGAAGAAATCACATGGTGACACATGGAAAGGGACAACCAATGAGAGGTCGCCATGTGGTGACCTCTCATTGGCCAATATTGGTTATAGTTTATCAAAATACTATGGGATTTGATGGGGTTTGAACCCACAACCTCCCAAAGTCTTAACAAATCCTCCATAACCATCCTACCCCACGCATGTTCCTTTATCTATCATATTTCAAAATTTATTTGACTTTGTATTAAGTTCAATTTGAGGGGGAAAGGGGCCGAGGTATAGCCCCCATCCCTTGGTATATATGTTAACACATGAGACCAATACCATAAGCATGTAGGGCTAACAAACTTTCCATTGTAACCATATAATATATGGTTACAACCATATGTTAAACCACCAATGAACATGCCAATAAAAATGACGGAATATACATCGGTTGGTGGGGATCTAACCCCTGAATTTCCATATATATACCTAACATTTTAACTAACAGACCACACATATGGTTTGTTAAAACAAACCTGCTATTTTATATTTAATGCCTGCCCCAAAATTCAGACCGTAGATTAGGGCTCATGCCCTATTTAATGGGCATGTGGACCGAGGCAGGGGGAATTAATTTTATGTACATAATTATCTCAAAGTTTGTTCCCAAGGGTACATAGACTTTGAGGTACTTCGTAAAGCATGTTGAGAGGTCCCTTAACAAAATTTTGAGAACTTTGTACTCATTTTGCACAATTTTTCGCAAGGAATCCAACAATGCACTCTATTTCTTCATTTGAGAAACATGTAAAAAGGTCATTGTAAAACACAATATTTTGAGCATTAATAAATAAGGTCTCTATTCAAAGTGGACCCGAAGAGGTAGCCCAAATTGGGTGAACTCCAGTATCCTACTTGTGTATGTGATTTTCATTATTTTTTTTCTATTGTGCTCAATTATTTGTAGGTCATTTTATCATTAAAGTGGATTTGGTTAGATAAGTACTTCACATGTAATTTGCATACAATCAAGAAATAATTTTATTTTGAATATCAATTAGATGATTTTTTTTTATGTATTAAAGGGTTAATAAGCCTCTAAGGATTTTTCGGATCAAGTTGGTATCAGAGAAGGTTTGACAAGTGTTTGCAAGTGAATTATTACAAGATCCAAATTCAAACTTGGTAAAGGAAAACATGCAAGTTATAAGTCTGAAATTGGAATAAGATTTCGAAGATATAATATGGCTTTTGAAAAAGGATAAGAAGAAGATCATCCCATGAGCCATGAAAATATCAAAGCTACAGTTCATTGATGCAACCCCCCCTCCCCTTTGGGATTCTACGACCTCCCGATCTCTAGATCATTATCCCTCCTTGAGATGGAACAACTCTTTGGTCCCTGCTGGAACCTTTATTAAACAAATCCACGGGTCCCTTTATGAAACTCACCCTATGCAAACAAGCACCAAGTGTGAGCTTCACCTCCACGCGACCACAGGAAGTGACTGCACGCCTACACAAAAATTGTTTTGGGACTTTGACTTATGAGCCACCCCTGACTCCCCAACTCCTGATCTCCTAAAAGGGCTTAACGAACATTAACTCCCTCCGCTCACGTGACCATTCCCATGACCACAGGCTTAACCTAAATGGTGTGTCTCATTTCACAACTTCGGGACTTTCGATGCAAGGCACCCCAACTCCTTCAACTCCTGAGCTCAAAAAAGGGCTTAACATTACTTAGATCCTCCTCTGGCCATCCATGTCACCCTTTTCTGTAACCTGGGGCCTATCTCCAAAATGCATCGGAACTTCGTGTATCGCGATTTTGAACAACTTCCCTCTTTGACTTTTCCCTCCTGCGAGTCAGCGAAATGTTGGTATCTCACCACACGTCCCCTCAAATGGATGGTTCTGATGACATTAAAATTCTCAATAGCTATGATCTATGCCCACCTTTGACTCTTCGTCTCTGCGAGTCAGTGAAATTATGACCTTTCACCACGTGCCCTCCTTGACAACGGATGATCTCGATGATTTCAGAGCGATCAACGACTATGATCTTTTCAGGATGATCAACGACTGTGATATTTTCGGAATGATCAATGGCTATGATATTTTCACGATTTTGCACTTCACAAATTCTCCTGAATCTACTCTTTGACTTCTTCAAGTCGGGAGTCAGCGAAATGCTAATTTCTGGCCACGTGTCCTCATTAATGGACGACCACGATCAAATCATGATTTTTCACATCGTGAGTTCGAACAGTTACATTCTTTGACCTTCTTGCTCTGCAAATCAGTGAAACACTGAGCACTCACCACACGTCCTTTCCAATGGACGGTCTCAATGATTTCAGAACTTCTCTCGTGCACCTTCCTCCAGATCCAACGATTGTTGGTCCATGCACCAGATCCAATGACTCAGATCTATTCTCCTCCTATGTGCTCTTGATGTTGTCTAGACGTGGATTTTGACGGTCCAGATCTTCTCCTCTACGCGATCCAATGGCTGGGATATTATCACAAGTTTGCATTTCATGAGTTCTCACGAGCCTTCATGTTGACTCCTCTGAATTGCGAGTCAGTGAAATGTTGAGTTGCTACCACACGTCCTTTCTGATGGACAGTTCTGATGATGTCGGGACTTCACGACTTTGCAAATCCCACTCGCTTGTGCAATTCCAAAGGGTTAAATCTCATGCACGTTCCTCTAGATCCAACAACTGTTGGTCCATGCACTCAGATCTGACAGCTGAGATCTATTTCCTCTATGCGCTTCTTCTAGGTGTCTGGACATGAGGTTCGACGGTCCAGATATGTTCCTCCACAAATGATTTGATGGTTGTTGTCGCTCCTCCTCCTGATATTTCACCTTCTTCTGACTTGGAAGATTTATGTAGTGTTCAAAGGTCTCGAACTTGGAACTTCTCCTACGAACCCGACTCCTTTGGGTCTCGCTGCGCTTTATCTCTTGAGATTTGTCAATGGAGTTTGACCTTGGATCTACGCACACTTTCACCCTACGTACAAACTTGCACTATCTCTCCTGAGCTTATGAACTTGGAAACAATTCACCTCTACGCACACTCTTTGTGCTACCTCTTCTGAGCTTTCAGCTGGCTCATTTTCTAAGGGACTCAACCCTTCTGCGTCTTCTTTAGAAGATTTATGGTTCTCCTCCTAGCACTCTTCTGCACTCGACCTCCTGAGATTTGGAACTTGAAACAAGTTCACCCTACGCATTCTCCTTGCGCTTCAACTAACCTTCATATGGTTGTCTTTCAACACTTCATTTGAGTATTGGCCTGGTGCACTCCTTGCACATGTCTTCCTCGATAGTATTCAACAACTCTATAAGTGTCTTCCTCCAACACTCCTCTTATCTCTAAACTTGAAATAGAGTTCTTCTTGTGCACTCCTTGCACTTTCTCGATGCCCACCTGCCAGAGCTCTTACAGAATCTTCAGTAATTTTGTATCTCTGTGCCTTCTCTGCACAGTCTTCCCTCCCGAGTATTCAGTAACTTTGATGCTTCTCCCTTGAACTTGTGATCATTCTGATGTGCCCTCCTGGCACGTTCTCCTTTGAACTCAACAGAGATATTCAGATGCGCACTCCTTGCGCTGGCTATAGAACCTCCGATGTTTTGTTGTGCACTCCTTGCAAAGTCTAAAGAACCCAGAATGATACAACAAACTCAAACAAAGATAGAGAAATCTATCTTCCTACTATAAATGAAATCTATCATACATCTACAACATTCATTCATTAAACATAAACACATGAACAACAATATGCAGGAAAAATTATTTTTCTAGTATCTTTGTGTGTCTATACAGATGATTTACAAAACTGGACTGTAACAAAGTCAAAGTTCTCTCTAGCTCTCTCTCCCATAACTATTCTACCTCTAAGTACTCTCTACCCAGACCTATCTCTCCTTCTCTACCTATATTCCTCTTGCCTTATCTGGCTTTTCCCCTCGATATATGATATGAAATCTTCTTACAAAAGAGGGGCTCTGCGAGCTCGTCCTCTCTCACCTAACCTCATCAATTACATTGATGTTTTCATAATGTTTTACCCAGACCTGACTACAACCTGGGCCTGCTACAAGCAACCCTTTAATTTAAATCCAACCACTACATGTACAAAGGCATGGCCCGACATTTACAATATTACAACACAATAATCCGTATAGGACTATTTCCAATTTAAAAATGGGAGGGTTAATGCCTCTCCCTTCCTCTATTGTGTGTTTGTGTGTTGGTGCTTTCACTGAGGTGGAGCGATTCTCCTGCATCATTCAAGCATTGAAAGAAACAATAGATGAGTTAGAACGAATAATTCAAAAGTCTCTAAGCAAAGAATATTTAATAAAAGGAGAAGGAGGAGGTGAAGGTGGTGGACCTTCAGAGCCCCCTTCACCATCCTCATCATCATCATAATTTTATTCTGAAGGGAGTAAACATTCTTCTCGTTGAAAGAAGTCCTCTAAGAAGTCTGACCATAATCTGTCATTATTAAAATTGGATGTCAATTTTAAATTTCTGACCTATCATGGAGAATTGAATGCCAAAAAATTGGACGACTGGATCAAGCAGATAGAGGTATATTGTAGGGTTCAAAGGATTATGGACGAGGCTGCAAAGATATAGTTAGTTGATTTTCCACTAAGTGGATCTGCCTTAATATGGTGGGAGAGTAAGATGCAAGTTTATCTTGTTCAAAAGGGTAAAGTAATCTCTTCCTGGGATAAATTGACTAAGGCTATAAGGAAACAATTTTATCCACTGGCACATATGAAAATGACAATGATCAAATGACAACATCTAAGATAGGGTAAAGGCCAAAATATTTAGGCATAAACACATGAATTCAAAAAGAAGGAATTATCATTAGGGATTCCATTGTATACTCATGACACTCTTCTGAAGTATATTGGTGTCATGCACACATATCTTTGTCATAGTATTCTAATGTTTATCCCTACTAACATTTATAAGGCGTTAGTACAAGCTACACATCTAGAGGCTAGTAAGCGTAAGCATGCGAGAAAAGATAAGAATCCATTAAAATTTGAGAAGACACCGAAAGGTAAATGGAAGAATATGAAATCAGCCACATTAAATAAAGTTGAGGGAAGACCTACATGATCCCATTGTAAGAAAAAAGGAAATGAGGAATCACAGTGTTGGAAATTGTATCCAGAATTATGACCAAAGAAATTCAAGAAAAAAGGGAAGCAAAAGACTGTTGCATTAGATCATTAGTATCTAGAGTCATATTCCATATATGAATCTAAGATCATGTCCATAGGAAGAAAATGTATATCAACTTTTAATTCAAATTCTTCAGTTCAATCTTCCAAAAGGGAAAGTGATATTGATCAAAAGAAGAGAAGTGAGTTTTTTCATGTTAGGGTGATAGTCAAGCATACCAAGGTAGATACTTTATTTGACAGTGGATCTCAAGTTAATATAATATCTAAATAAATTGCTAATAAGTTGGGTTTGAAGATGACACCTAAAAAAAATCCATATCCATTAAGTTGGGTGTGTTTCGATGCTAAGGTGCAGGTAACAAACCAGTGTAAGATTAGATTTGCAATAACAACTAAGTTCTTTGATTAGGTCAAGTTAGATGTTGTGCCTCTTGACATCTGCGACATTCTCTTGGGAAATCCATATCTATTTGACAGGAAGGATGTATTCTACCAAGAAGAGAATAAATATCATATTTTCAAGGATGGGGTTGAATACATTGTCAGAGCTCATCGTATCAAAACTAATGTTTCTATAGTGATCACATGGAAAATGAAGAGACTCGTGAGCACACGTAAATCTTTTTTTCTCATGACAGTGAAAAATAAAGAAGAAGATATAAAAGATTATTTATCAAGTTGTGATCCAAATAATAAACATGATTTGATCAAAATCGTATCTAATTATGATGAGTTATTTCAAGAACCTTCAGGGTTGCCTCCTGAAAGGGAGGTTGAACATGAAATATATTTGCAACAAGATGCTCCTCTTCCAAATATTGGAATGTACAAGTCATCAGTCATCAAGAATGCAAAGATTAAGAACCAAGTTCAGGATTTTCTCGATGACAGAATCATCAGACCAAGTTCCTTTCTTGTGGATCTCCTATTGTATTATTTCTGAAGAAATATGGCACTTGGAGGATGTGTATTTATTTTCGATCCATGAACAAGATTATGGTAAAGAATTCCTATCCTCTTCCCATAATTGATGATTTATTAGATCAGTTAAATAATGTTGTGTATTTCACTAAGACATATTTGAGAAGTGGTTACCATCATATCAAAATTGCAGAAGGAGACATATGGAAAACTACTTTCAAAACCAAGCAAGGCTTGTTTGAATGGTTGGTTATGGCATTTAGGTTATGTAACGCACCAACAACATTTATGAGAGTAATGAATGATGTGTTCAGACCCTACACAGATTATTTTGTTATTGTCTATTTAGACGACATATTGATTTTTAGTCGAATATGGGAATATCATATAAATCATGTCAAGATAGTCTTTGAACTCTTGAAGAAGAAGAAGTTGTTCATTAATTTATCTAAATGTGAATTTGGGAAAACTTCTTTGGTATATTTGGGATACATTGTAGGGAATGGTTAGCTAAAGATAGATCCTACAAAGGTAGAAGTCATTGTAAAATGGCCCAAGCCAACTACTTCCACTAAAGTTAGGAGCTTCTTAGGAGAAGTACAATACTGGAGAAAATTCATTGCTAATTTCTCATGCATAGTAGCACCTCTACATGCATTAACAAGTGTTAAACAAGTTTTTTAGTCAGGAGGCAAGTAGCAAAAAACCTTCGAGTCATTGAAGGAAAAGATAAGCACCACACCAATTTTGGCTCTACCAGATCTACAATAGCCATCTGAGATTCAAACTAATGCAAGTGGATAATACATGGGAGAAGTACTTATGAAACAAGGTAAACCTATATGATATCATTATGAGATTTTCACTCAAGTTGTGGTTAACTATCCAACATATGATAAAGAATTGTATGCATTGGTACAAAGTGTAAATAAATGGAAGCATTACTTAATGGGAAAGGAGACAATAATTCATATCGATCATCAACCATTACAGTATTTGTAGTGACAAACCAAGCTACAACAGTCACGACACTTCAGATGGATGGGTATTCTACAATAGTTTCATTTGGTAATCAAGTATAAGGGTATTCATAACAAGGTTCTAGATATGTTGTCAAGACTAGTAATTAATGCATCCACAATACTCAGGTATAATCCTTTAGCACATCAAAGTTATGTTGAACAATATACTAAGGATGATGATTTTAGAGGAGTTTATGATGCATTAACCGACAAAAATCAGCAGTCAAAGTATTATATGCATGACAATTTATTATATCATCTTGGAAAACTATTTATACCAAGAGATGAAAGAGTGAATTTAATCACAGAATCTCATAAATCGCTCATCTTTGGTCATTTCAGGGTTGGTAAGATGGTTTCATAATTACAGAGGTATTGTTATTGGCCTCAAATGAATGAAACAATTTCCAAGTATATCAAAGGGTATGTTATGTGTGCCACAAGCAATCCTAGCAATAGAAAGATATGGTTATATATACCACTTCCAGTACCTTCTTAGCCATGGGAAAGTATCTCCATGGACTTTGTAGGGGGTTTGTCAATGTTCAGGATAGGTCATGATTATATATAGGTTATGGTGGATAGATTCAACAAGATGTGTACTTTTATGCCATGCAAGAAATAATTCACAATTGAACAAACAATACATATGTTCTTTGCTAATGTTTGGGTACATTTTGGACTTCCTACATCTATAATATCAGATTGAGACTCTCACTTTTTGGGAAAGTTTTGGTCCCATTTATGGGAGCTAATGGAAACTAAGTTCAAGAAGAGCACAAATTTCCATCCATAGGCAGATGGATACACATAGGTGGTAAATAGAACAGTGGTACATCTACTTCACAGATACTGAAATAAGCATTCTAAGTTATGGGATGAACAATTACCTTATATACAACATGCCTATAATCATCCCATGCATTTATCTACTCAGAAAACTATTGACTTGGCATCTGACTGGGAAGGTCATACATGTCAGATGGACAAATCACACGGTGACACATTGCAAGGGATAGCAAATGAGAGGCCACCACATGGAAACCTCTCATTGGAAAATATTGGTTATCTCAAAATACTATGGGAGTTGACAGGGGTAAAACGCATGACCTCCCAAAGTCTTAAAAACGTTTTCATAACCATCATACCCCACACATGTTCCTTAACCTATCATGTTTTAAAATTTATTTGAATTTGTATCAAGTTCCATTTGGAAGGGGAAATGCCCAAGGCACCGAGGGCTATCCCCCAGCCCCTAGTATATATGTTAACACAAGATACCAATGCCATAAGTGCATGGAGATAACATAATTTTCACTGTAACCATATAATATATGGTTCCAACCATATACTAAACCACCAACGAACATGTCAATAAAAACAACTAAATATATGGCGATAGGTGGGGCTCGAACCTTTGACTTGAAATATATATACCCAATGTTTTAACCAATAGACCACATATATGGTTTGTTAAAACAAACCTTCTATTTTATATTTAATGCCTTCCCCGAAATTTAGACCGTAGGTTAGGGCCTGTGCCCTATTTAATGGCCACGTGGAACGAGGCACGAGGAATTCATTTTATGCAGAGAATTATCTTGAAGTGCATTCCTAAGGATACATATACTTTGAGGTACACTCTAAATCATGTCAATATGTCCCTTAATAGAATTTTGAGAACTTTATACTCATTTTGCACGATTTTTCACAAGGAATCCAACAGTGCACTATGTTTCTACATTTGAGAAACATGTAAAAAGGTCACTGTAAAACATAATATTTTGAGCATTAATAAAGAAGGTATCTATTGGAAGCGGGCCCAGAGAGGTATCCCAAATTGGGTGAACTCTGTTATCCTACTTGTGTATGTGATTTCCATTATTGTTGTTCTATTGTGCTCAATTATTTTCAAGTCATTTTATCATTAAAGTGGATTTGGTTAAATAAGTACTTCGCATGTAATTTGCATACAGTCAAGCAATCATTTTATTTTGAAGATCAAGTAGATGATTTTTTTTTATGTATTAAAGGATTAATAAGCATCTAATGTTTTTTCAGATCATTCTCCAAAAGACCAATCCATCAACAACCATTAACAATTTGAACCACTTCCTGACCTTTGATAATTGGTCACATGGTTCCATTGAGATCGAGTATGTTGAAAGGCATGAGTTTATGCTTAGCAAGCATAAATTAGCTTGTTAAACAAACTTCCTATTTTCCTCATAAAAACAACTCAACTCCACCTTGCCCAACCACTCAATCAGTTCCTGCTTCATCAATTCCCTCCCATGTATCATGGCCAATACTTCCAAGGTTTCTCCCTCTTAGTCAACAATTTGATGTTTTCATTAATTAAAACACAATTACTTTATTCATAAACATAATCATATGAAGTCTTATCATAATTACAATCATGGGGGGAAACATGGTTTTACATACAACAAGGATACCAATAAAATATTGAAGATGGCACTATAATTTGGCTTAGTTCCAGGTGCACCATTACCAAATCAACTTATTTACTAGTTAATCTTAAAGGAGAATAAATCAAGACACAAATTTGGGGTTTCTATAAAGGAAGGACATGTCATAGTGCATTTAGTGAATTTACCTAGGAAAGCCCAATTACCCTCTAATTGAAGAAGGTAGAAACATGATACATGTGCATCAATTATTTTCTCTCATAGTAGTAGTTTGAGTTGTATTGGGAAAAAAGGGGGTGGTGACCATACCTGTACATACAATCTAATACTAAATACAACATATTATATTATGTTCAAAACAATCTTCATCCTACTCCCAAGTCATATGGAGATGATATTGATATGATAATATTTTCTTCTGTATCTTCATCCAATGAATTTTTGAGACCTTTTGTATTGTTTTAAAATTTATTTATAAAGTAATATACATCAAAGAAACATACCTAAACTTCATATGACACTCCCTAGGTGAAATTGTATTTATCAAGTGAGGATTGAGATCTCATTTCTTTATTACATTCTGCTTATTTTTATGTGACACCCTCTCTAATAGGATCTTCCATTACAACAATCTCATGTTCTTCTTCTCCCATCTCAAAATCCAATGCACCTTCATGCACAATTTTATCATTCCTTGTCTCTAATCTATGAGGTTTCCCTTATATATTTGTGACTCTCTCTTCCTCACATTGTTGCATGGGTGGCTCAGGTTATTCTTTTGGGTGGGATATTAGAGAGGTATACATATTCTTACAATATTTTTTGAAGTGGCCATATTCATGGAACTTATTACAATTAGATAAAAAATTCTCCCAGTCTAGGTCTACCATATGGAACAATCCATCCAAATTCAATTGTAAAACCTTGAGTATCCCTTCTCCACATCAAATTCCATGCATATTTGTGCAAAGGTATATTGATTTTCTTTCGGATTATCTTTGTCAATATATTTTCATATATTATTCTTGGTAAGTTGGTATGTTGAATCATCCAAAAATATTAGAAGTGAAATGAACATGTTGACACTAGAATTATCATTGGTATTCCCTCTTCCAAATTAAATTTTATTGTTTAATGATTCAAATACAAACATCAAGGGCCCAAGAAGTATGGTCCATTTTCTAAAAGTGAGTCTTGATCTTTATTGAGTTGAAATAGGAAGGAAATGTATCCCCTTCTCTAGAGAAAAAACAACATTTTTCCAATTGTGAGAGGGAACTATTATTCATTAATCCATTGTGTGTTTGCTTTATGTTTTGGACACAACCCCATAAAATTTCCAACCATAGCTTACTGCAAGAAGAACAAGGCATGTTTTCTTGCAGGGACTACAATTGTGATTTGAATCTAGGATTTTTATTAATCCTATCAAACTAAGCCCTCTTTTATAAATTCATTTCCTCTATCTATAAGGCTTGAAAAGTGACTACCTTCTGTTATCATCAAAATCCATCCATCGAGATGGATCCCACCTATACAATGGTCAAGTTGATTACAACCTTCTTGGTATCTTGACACAAGGTAGAGGCTACCCGCACCTCATATGGTCTTAATGTCTAAGGAAGTGAAAGGGGAATATGGAGAGGTGAGGGAATTGCATGCAATCCCTCTTAGGACCACCCAACTTGGATATTTTCCTCCCTCAAATACTAGAGGTCCGAAAAGGCCTAGGGTGGTATTTGTGGGAAATGGGTGAGAAAAAGAGCTCATTGATTTCAGAACAATAGACTAATAAAAGTGAACAACAAGTTTTTCACTCCCTTATGGCCTTGGAAAAATGATCTAAACTAGTTCACAGGGTAAACCTAGGTCTAAAAAATTATCTACTAAATGGATTAAACTAAAATACTAGAATTAAGAGTCAAAATGGCTTAGGAAAGCGATAGCAATGCCATTTAATATGGTTGGAAATTAAAAAAACAAGTTATTTGTATCTTTTAATATGTGAGAACAAGTTCATATTTCTTGGAAAGTGGTTTGGGTTAGTTAAAGGAGGGACAACTATCAAATTTGGGGCCTAGAAACTTAATTCTAGCCCTTCAATAGGCTGCTACGACTATGGAAAAATATGTTATTTGGCCAAAAATTAAAAGTCTACCAAGATGTTGGGAACACTAATGAAAGGTTTTAAACTTTAACCATATATTATTTTTAGATTTTAATCTAGTTAATCAACAAGTAAGGATATCATTTTGTTATGAAGGGCCTCTTTATTAGGATCAACTTTTATTATCGAGACTATTCCACCTAGTATAAAATGAGTGAGTTTCCATACACCACTTGGTCAGAGCAATGAATGCCCCATGCAACTAAGAGAAGGAGGGATTAGCCCCTTCTCATCACTAGTTCTTCCAGGCTCTTAAAACCCCCTTGATGAAAGAAGGATACATGCGCAAAGGAAGAGGCTCAAGACCCCCTCCCCTAAAGAAGTTTAGTTGAGCTTACCCAAGAAATTTAGTATTCCAAACTAAACTAAACTATTCAAAGTTTAGAACCGTGAGATTCATCCAAAGAGAGTAATTTTAGGAAAGCTCACTTTATTGATACAAGGAAGAGACAATTTATGAGGGGCCCTTAGTGATGATTCTCTACCTTTGACTCTTAGAATTTTTTAAATTCACAATGAATAAACATTTCTTTCACAAACATGTATATTGGTCAATAAAATTGAATA
>JASDQU010502655.1:14573-39917 GCA_032191745.1 Picea mariana | reverse complement strand
ATGGGGCAGACCCCTACCTTTTTGTTTTCTTTTATTTTGGGGGGGGTTGTGTTTTTTTCTTTTGTTTTTGTGTGTGGGTCCCTTTAGGTGTAGCAATATGAACATGAAAAACAAGAAAAATATACACAAGAAAATAATGTTGGTTCACCCTTCCTACTAATTTTTTTGTGAGCCACAATAGGTATGATGGCAGGGAAACCCAACCATCACCCAATCCCAAGGTTATATTCCTTTAGAAAAAGACTTGAGTGTCACGACACCTATGGAATGGAATAAAAAATATAATGAAATTGACTACGCTACTCATCTCAGAGGAATGGGATTGAATCTCTTTATGGGTCACATAACCACCATGTGTGAAGGAAAATTCAACCAGTTCCTTAGTTAGTGGGATGGAAATTTGTAATGAAAATTTAATCAATGCTAATTACAAAGAAATGAATATTGATCTCTATGAACAAAATATGCTTTAAAAAAGCAAGATTTTTTCTCGAAATATAATGTTATAGTGATAATGAAGTGTGTGAAATATTAAGGAAACAAAATAAACTCAAAAGAAATTGAAATTAGGAATGAAGGGAGGGGTTTTTACATGGTTGTTAGTTATTTTTACTTAATTCCCTGCTAGTTCCTTTACCTCAAACAAGTCTATCAATGGTTCTCTACAACTTAGGTGAGGCAAAGAGGGTAACTGGTCAACTTCCAAGTAGGTTAGCAATATTTTTTAGTCCATTTTATAATAGAAGTGAAAATAAGGGGAACATAAATTAAATATACAAGTATAAAAACCAACAAATAAGGTTGTCGTGGAGGGGTAAATCAATGAAAATGGACAATTTACATGTATAGGGAAACAATAACAAACTCATAAAACAAGAATTAGAAGAGAAGACTAGAAGAAGGGGAACAAGATAGCTATAACCAACAAAGAAAAAAAAACTTGAGGGTTTTCCTAAGGAACCCCTATACCTCCTAGCTTCCAACTAAGGCTAGTATGCTTGGATATTTCCTGAAACATACAAAAACATTGACATAAAATATATACCAAAGTTGTTAGTAAGTAAAAACAATCAATTAAAACCCAAGGAAATAGAAAGAAACACCCAGCTAACAAATCCATCATGGACTTAGCTAGCATAACTATCATTTACAACTATCCCTCAACTCTCAACCAACAAAGATTCAAATCCCAACAATCGAAATGGGAACAAGTAAGCACAATCACTAAGAATCTTGAGAAATCAACAAAGTTTAGCTACTATATTCAACAATTCTTTCTTAATACAAAGTCATTCCTCTTATTTATAAGAGAATACGAGGCTAGCGTTAGGTCACAAAACACTCGTCACATTTATAAAAGTGAAAAGTAGACCACCCCAAAAAAGTTTCCTTTTTTCAAATAGTAAATAAAATTAGATATGATTCAAAATTTTAATTACATTATTTTGTTCAAATTTAAAACATCTCGGAAGTCAAATTTTCAGTCAAAATATTCCTTGAGGAAAATGACAAAATTTCCACATCATCATTTTACCTTGGGATTTGTATCTCCCAATGACATCTTTGATTTTTAGACATGGGCATGCTGCTTCAAATTAAGTGGATTCTTGGTGTAAAAAAGGACACCAGAGGATGTTGGATTCACAGGGGATGTGAGCCCATGGATTGAGGAAAAACTAACCTACTTTAGAGGGCAGGGGATCATGGAATTGGTTGTTGAAAGTAAGGAAATACCCATTATTCGAGCACTTTTCAGACCCATTTTTATTCCCCCTCACTACCTATAAGGCTTCCTCAAGGATTGGTGAAGAATGGATTCAATCCAAGCTTGAATTGGCAAAGGCAGCTTTGGGCTTGACAACTTAAAAGATTGGTACCTTGTACCAAACGACCATTATTTTGGAATTATATGTCTTGTATTGTAGTTCTTCTTACCAAATTCCCAATGCCTTACAAATCAAACTCAGGATGAGTGAGATCTGGCCCTAGGAAGGTCATGGGAAAATGTTGATTCAAGGGCCAATCTGGGGAAATTTTAAATTAAAACCTAAATTATAAATTGGAAATCAAAATTGATAGGAATATATAGGCCAATGAGTCTCCTTTTGTTCGATGAAATTTGGACTCAAAGGAATTCAATTAGGCCTCCTTTTGGCACTTACCTCTAGGCCGAAATCGGGGTACCTAACACTCCTAAAATTATCATTGAAAATATAGGTTGAATTTCTTAGCATGCTTGTTGTGGCTAAATTCGACGTTCTTTTGTATTCATTTGGACATTCTTCGACATTCTTTTGTAGTCAAAGATAATGTGCACTCCAAGACCACTTTTTCATTCAACAACAAAAATATTTTTCATTCATGTGCTAGGAGAGATAGGTGCTTCTATTATCCATATAAGGAAAACATCCCAATTATGATATACATATGCCAGAACATTCATTTGCAAGATTTCACCCTTTACAATGTGTCCGACAAGGTCCCCCTACTTGTCATAGATGATCGACTTGAACAACTTTGTCTCAGAGTGGTAAAGTATTATTCCCTCAAGCATTTTTTGGAGACCATTGGGAAGCATCTGGATGAATGGAGCATGGTGCATGAGGGATCCATGTTACAATATTTTTCTGGAGTGCTGGTGGCGATTCTTGCATTGGGTATTTGTGAGAAGGTGGGTCTCTTCATATTTCACAAGTCTCATAATTTGTCTTTATACTAATGAAATGATGAATTTATTATTGCTTTGGTTTTACATATACTTTTATCATATCCTTCCATATGAAAGCATTGTCATATGCTTTGGAACATGTCTAAACTCTTATGGTCTTCTTCCCTTTATTTCTATGTCATTGTGAAACGACGATGGAGGTGGGAATAGGACGAGAAATATAATAAGAATGTAGATGTGGTCCCTAGGAGAGGCCTATCCCCTTCAACTCTCAATTAACTTCAATCTGAAAATTGTAAAATTATGTACATGAATGCAAAGTTCATTGTATGAAGACATTGGGTAGGAAGAGCTTGCATTTTCTAGCATGTTTTGACATCATTCTAGAAACACCTCCATGCCAATGAGTTAATGGTTGATAATGAGCATCAAATTTAACATGTCGAACAACTCTAAACGTAGATTATCCACCTTTCCATTGTGTATGGAAAATTATCGACATGTTTCAAGTGGAGCCAACCAATATTGCTTTGCTACTTCTAAGACTTGATCGAAAAAATTACCTTTGTGTGTGGAACACGAACCGTTGTCTTATCACAATATAAGAACCACCATCATTGTGTCACTTTCTTTAGGTTATGGCATCATCTAATTGATAGTGTTTTCGTGATATCAATTATTTTCTCAAAAACATGGAATGAGTTTTTAAAATCCAATCATTAATGAGATGAATGTTAGTTTTAAATTTAATAAAATTGTTAAAAACAAAATTATTATCAATAAAATAAATAATCTTAATTAAAAAGAATGAAAGCTCTTACACATTATAAAAATTGAATCCTTCACTAATAAATAGTATGTTGGATTACTGAGAGGGGGCATGAATCAGTAATAGAGAAATTTAATCATTTTTAATCAATGTAGAATTATCATCCAATATTTGCAGTGTAAATAAACAATGAACAAATGAAAAATCATACACATACATAGTACACCCATGTTTTTACATGGAAACCCAAAGCGGGAGAAAACCACAGAATGATTTTTATGATATGTCTTGAAGAATTACATTCATTGGAAGCACCAACTTCCTTTGTTTTCCAGCTGCAACTAGGAGGAGGCTCCAACCCCCTAGTTTCTCAGTCTACAACGCGAGGGAAGCTCCAACTCCCCAATTCTCTGGCTACAACCAAAAGGAGGCTAAAACCCCCTATGTTTTCTGGCTACAACCACCTTTCCTTGTCTCGTCCAATCGCCCTGAAGTAGAATTAGAATAATGGAACCACTGTCACACTATCACTATGAGATATACCACCGTACAACTATATCAACCTGTACCACTGACCTCCAGCCAACTTCCCTGTAATCAATCTTTGCCTGAACTAAACATATATCAAAAAAATACAATAGATACGTGACCTGTAGCTCTGCAACATGCATATGTATGCGCCCTATTTTTTATGCAACCCGCGTATGTATGCGACCAAACTATTATGTAGCTTGTGTATGCCTTCTGAAAACTAGGTTTTATTTCTTCTGAAAACTTTTGACCCTCTGCAACTTCTTTCACATAGATCTGCAACCTGTCACTGTATCTAGATTGTAACTGTACCTTGTGCATGCATCCTCATACATAACCTTTACCCAAAGCATATATATCTCTCTCTTTTCATGTGCCATATAGGTGTGTGTAATCATGAACAACTATAATAACCCTCATATGATCTAATCATCTAACCCTTTCTAATATTCAGCCTCTCAATACATCAACCACTTCACAAATACAAGCTCTCAACCATGTACCACAAACCCTTAGCCATATGCCAAGAAATACAAGATGTTCCTCAATTCTAATAAGAATTATCAATGATAAATATACCATCATTGTATTTATGGAGATCTAACTTATACAGAAGATGCCATGCAACCACTAGTCTCTCTAGGGAGAATCCTCAAATCTCCATAACCATTTCTCATGCATACATCAAAATCCAACTATTCATAGAAATAAGACATATCTTTTTGAACCAATGAATAGATCTGATGTATCTGAGCACTGTAGACCTTCCTGGGAGCTTGATCTCGGAATCTAGAACCTCTGCATCTTCATCTTCTCAATTTTCCATGGCTTTACCAACATGTATGCACCCTAATACACTGCTAGCCCTCACACGTATGCACCCAAATACACTGTCATCCCGCATATGTACGCACCCTAATACACTATCAACCCATGTACGCCTCAAAAATTAGGGATTTTTAGTGTTCGTTGTAATTCCAAAACTTTCTTCGTCAACCCTTCGTGCTACCTCATACTTTCACAACTTCAGATGTATCAATGAGTAATTGCAATAAGCCTTACACAACAAAATATATTCAATGTGTTCACGTGTAATTAAATGAAAGAGCCTTGCCTCTTATTTATAATTTCATGTAGCATTCCATTTTCTTTATTTTAGGGAGTTCTTCTTTAAATTTATTATTTAAATAATTTCTTTTGCAAACACTTTGACTTTTAGGGGCTTCTATATGACTCATGAGGGTTCTCCAACTTCACATGGCCATAACTCTCTAACTGTGAGGAGTTATGTGACGTTCCACATACCACCGGAAATGGCATGACATGTACTATCCATATGGAATAGTCTTACCTACAAATATTGGGAAACTTATACCATTATCCATCAAACAAACTTGGGTCCATTACCCAAACCATTGTGCTACCGAATTCTCTACCAGACTTTCTTCAAGGGTTTACATCAATGACAACCGACCCAATTAATCAACAATCGCCCCATTTGTCATTGATGGAAACACTCTGATGCAATACCGAAGTCATATCACTCATGCTCCCCCTGTAACCATCACTCCCCCTTGAACCATTTCTATGTGTTATGCATATGATAAAACTCCCCCCCTTTATCATCAATGGAAAATGTATATTTCCATCTGGGGCTGCTCCCCCTAACTAAATTGTCCTTGGGGATACTCCCCTTGACTGAACTCTTCTTGAAAATGATCTCCTAACCTGAACTGTCCTCTTTATGGTGCTTCCTCGTGTACATCTAAGACATATAATATAATCATTCAAAAACATTCATTTTGGAGTACAAATAACTCTGATTCTCTGGCGAAGATACTCAAAGGCTTCTCGTGGAAGAGGTTTTGTAAAGATGTCTGCCACTTGTTCATTTGTGCCTACATATTCAACTCTGATGTTTTTTTCTGCAACCTCTTCCTGTAGAAAGTGATACTTGATTGGGATGTTCTTCGTCTTGGAGTGCATCACCAGATTCTTTGAGATATTGATGGTTCTTGTATTATCACAATATATTGAAATGGGATCATCATACTCAACATGTATATCTGTAAGAGTTTGTTTCATCCATAGAACCTGTGTACAACATGTTGTTGTTGCAATATACTCTGCCTCGACTATAGATAAAGATATTGATGATTGTTTCTTTCTTAGCCATGATACTAAACACTCACCCAAGTAGAATGTTGATCCACTGGTGCTTCGTCAGTCATCAATGAAACCTTCCCAATATACATTTGTGTATCCAATAAGTGATAGATCATTTCCTTTTGGATACCATAATCCAAACTCTTTTGTTCCTTTGAGATATCTGAAAATCTTCTTCACTGCTAATAGATGTGATTCCTTTGGTGCTTCTTAAAATCGTGCCACATGTCCAACTGGCTGCATTACATCTGGTCTGGATGTTGTCACATATAGTAGGCTACCAATCATTGACATGCATTTCCTCTGATCTGTAGACTTTGAATCATCATATTTTCTCAACTTGCAACTGGTTTGCATGGGAGTGATAATTGGTTTTCAATCTTCCATTCCAAACCTCTTTAGCATTTCTCTGATATACTTGGTTTGATAAATAAAAATTCCTTGGTTTCTTTGACATATATTAAGACCCAGAAAGAAGGATAGTTCTCCAAGTAATGACATTGAAAATTCATTCTGCATGTCCTTTGCAAATTTCTGGCTTAACCTGTCATCAGTACTTCCAAAAATAATATCATCAACATAAACTTCAATTAATAAAATACTATCTTGAGTTACCTTGATGTAGAGGTTGATGTCTACACTTCCTTTTTTGAACCTTGTCTACTGTAAATATTTATCCAATCTAGAGTACCATGCTCTAGGAGCCTGTTTTAGACCATACAAGGCCTTCTTCAATTTACACACATAATCTGCATTCTCTGACAACTGAAATCCTTCTAGTTGTTCAATGTAGACTTCTTCCTCAAGTTCTCTGTTCAGAAAAGTTGATTTCACATCCATATGATACACTTTAATATTCTTGGAGCATGCATAAGCTAGGAGAAATCAGATTGATTCCATTTTGGCAACTGGAGAAAATGTCTCTTGAAAGTCGATTCCTTCAACCTGTGTATATCCTTTACATACCAATCTAGCTTTGTTCCTTGTAACCTGTCCATCTTCATTCAATTTATTTCTGAATACCCACTTTGTGCCAATGACATTCTTATTCTTTGGTCTTGGAACCAATTCCCAAGTGTCATTCTTCTCTATTTGATCTAATTCTTCATCCATGGAATTATTCCAAAATTCATCCTTGCTAACCTCTTCAAAAATGTTTGGTTCAATTGTAGATGAGAGTGTTAGGTGCATTTGTTCTGGTGAACTGATTCTTCTTCTAGTCTCAACTCCTGCATCTTTGTTTATGATAATTTGATCTGAAGGATGATTCTTCTATACTCGTTTTCTAGGTGTCTTTGGAAGCACTTGTTAAACTTGCTCTTCTACTTCTTTCTGATCTTATTCATATTCCCTTTCTACTTCTTCTCATATTTTGCTTCTTCCTCGTAAAGATTTTCCATTGATTCATTTTCTTCTTCCTTTAATTCTTGTCTACCTGTTTCATCAATTGTTATGTTGATGCTTTCCACAACTTTGTTCAATATTAGGTTGTAACACTTGTATGTTTTCGTTGTAATTGAGTAACCAAGAAGTACTCCTTTGTCCACACAAGATTCAAACTTTCTCATTCTGCCATATTCTCTTTTGATGTAGAATTTGCTTCCAAAAACTCTGAAGTGTTTCACATTTGCTGGACTTCCTTTCCATAGCTCGTAGGGAGTTTTTTCAGTTTTTTTTATGAGCATTACTCTATTTTAAATGTGAATTGTTGTATGCATTGTCTGTGTCCAAAAGATACCTGTCAATTTGGAATCCATTAGCATTGTTCGAGCCATTTCATGTACAGTCATGTTCTTTCATTCAACAAATCCATTCTGTTGAGGTGTCCTAGCAACAGAGAATTGCCTTTTTATTCCATGCCTGCTGCAGTAATCCATAAATTCCTTTGAAGTGAACTCTCCTCCATTATCAGATCTCAAGAATTTGATTTTTGAATCCATTTCATTTTCAACCATTTCCTTGTAGACCTTGAAGTTTTTAAAATCTTCTGACTTATTCCTGAGGACGCAAACTACAGTCATTCTTGTATAATCGTCAACTAATAACATAAAGTATTTCTCATCTTTTAAACCCTTTGTTGTAGTTGGTCCACTTAGATCAGTATGCACAATTTCCAGTGGTCTTGTCGTTGAATATTCCTTTGATTTGAACCTGGTCTTTGTTTTCTTTCCTTGTTGACAATGCTTACATAAAGTGTTGGATGCTTTCATGATCTGGGGCATTTCTCTAACTGCTTCCCTTTTGTTGACTTTGACAAGGTTATCAAAGTGTATGTGACCCATTATTCTATGCCATATCCAACTTTCATCTTCCTTTTCTAGGAAACACTTTTCATTTCCAATTTCACTTAATACATATATGTTGCTTGAAGTTCTCGCAGTTGTTGCAATCAATTTTCCTAAACCTTCTTTTATTATCTCGCACTTTTATGAATCGAAAGTAACTTTATGACCTTGTTCACACATTTGACTCACACTTAGAAGATTATGTTTCATATCTTCTACTAGTAGAACATTTTATGCTTTGGTATTCTTGTTCCCAATTATGGTTATGCCTTTTCCAATGATTTTAGTTGAATCATCATTTCCGAAGGAGACTGATTCATCTCTTTCCTTTCTTAATGTAAGAAATTTGTCTATATCACCTGTCATGTGTTTTGAACAATGACTATCAACATACCAACCATGCTTCTTCTTCTTATCTTGTAGAGCGAGTGTGCATTCTTCATTGCTATACTGATTATGATTTCTTATCCATGTCCTTTTCTGAGGTTCCTATCTGTGACTATTGTTATTATTTTGTGGTTCTCTAGGAGGGACTATCACTCTGCAATCTTTGGCCATGTGTCCAAAGTTGTTACATTTGTAGCATTCCACTTTAGTGCTCAATTATTGAAACCTATTGTAACTTCTTCTCTATATTTCACTAGGCCTTCTTGGACAACCCTTTTGTGTATGACTTTCAAATTTGTTTATGTTTCTGTTGTTAGCTATGCAATTCACAACTTTATGTCCAAAATTATTACATGCATAACTTAAACCAAAAAAACTAGTTTGATATCTGGGAGTTGAATATCTTTTGAAAGGAGTTACTCTTATGAATCCTTCTTCTTCCTGAGGCCTATCTCTCGGTTGTTGATTCTGAAATCTGAATCTTCTCGGTGGAGGAGAGTCCCTGTAATCTTCCTTGTATATCTTCCTATCCCCTTTGATTGTTTCTGCATATATTTTTAGATACTTTTCTTTCTCTTTTGTTTTGGAGCTTGATCCCTTTTCTATCTGATTGTATCCAAGTCCGGACTTATCATGATGAGGTTTTTTACTACTGATAATGTCATCCAAAAATTTTGAGTTCTGCATATTTTTCTTTTGAAGATCCTTTCTTAATGTGGCAATCTCTGCTTACAAATTTCCAATGATCCTGTCTTTTTCTTCTAGTTGTTCTTTGGGTGCTTCTTCAATTATTTTATCTTATTCTATTTGAAACTTCAAATTTGTAATCATTTGTTATAGTTCTTGAGTGTCTTCTTTCTTGTCTAGTTCCACTTGTAGTTTCTTGTTTTTATTCTTTTCGCTTCTGATAACTTATATGGCACACAACAATTCTTCTCGGTAGTCAACTTCTCACTCTTCATATTCTTCTTCGACCTCTTCATATTCTTCTTCGGCCTCTTCATATTATTCTCTGGAGTCTTCTTTATCAGAGTCTTCTACTACCAAGAATAGAACTATTTCTAACTCACTGTCACTGATTTCATCTTCATCTGATGATGAGATGTCTTCTTTGGTGCATAATATTTTCTTGAAAACTTTCTTTGTGGTTCTTTTGCCTGTATACGTTTGTTTTCTATTTGAGTAACCTTCATCATTTCTCTTTTTCTTATGAGGACATTTGTTATCAAAATGACCAATACCATCACAATTAAAACAAATCAAAGGAATCTTACCTATATACCTGTCGTTGGTTACCTTGTTCAATCTTCTGACAAATCTGGTCACTTCTTCATCATCTTCCGAGATGTCACTGTTGCTGCTATGTTATTTTTCTTTTTTCTTTCCCTTTTGCTTTGACCTTTTGGATGCTTTAAAAGATGTTTCTTTTATATCTGTATTTTCTTGTTCAGTTCTCTTTTCATATGCTGTGAAGATTCCATGTAGTTCGTCCATGCTTATTGAGTTTATATATGCTCTTTCTTCTAGTGCTGATATCTTAGGGTCAAATCTCATAGGAAGAGATTTTAGTACCTTTTGAAAAATTCCAAATTCTTTGATTTCTTCTCCCAATCCCATGGTTGCATTTACTGTTTCATCGACTCATGAAAAATACGTTGTCATATTCTCATCTTCCTTGATCTTAAGTTCTTCGAACTGACCTCTTTAAGTTTGAAGCTTTTCTACTTTGACTTTTGAATCTCCTTCATACATATTTCGAAGTTTGTCCCAAATCTCTTTAGCGAATTTACAATGTGCAACTTTGGTGAATAAAGATTCTCCAAGACCATTCAGAGGTGCATTTGTGGCTTTGGAATTATTCTGACCAAGTTTCATTACTTTGTCATTTGTCGGCGGAATTGTTGGTGTTGTGTATCCATCTACAATTGATTGCCAAATTTCAAATCCTTGCGCTTGTATATATGTCTTCGTCCTTATGCTCCAAAATGCATAATTTTGTCCATCAAACTTTGGTATTCCATTTTTATACATGTTGTTGCTCTCCATGATCTACGTTTCAGTGGTTAAACTGAAGGAACCTAGCTCTGATACCAATTGTTGGATTACTGAGAGGGGTGGTGAATCAGTAATAGAGCAATTTAATCCATTTTAATCAATGTAGCATTATCATCCAATATTTTCAGTGTAAATAAACAATGAACAATCATACACATAAACAGTACACCAGTGTTTTTGTGTGGAAACCCAAAGCGGGAGAAAACCACAGAATTATTTTTCTTATATGTATTGAAGAATTACATTTATTGGAAGCACCAACTTCCTTTGTTTTCTAGCTACAACTGGAAGGAGGCTACAACCCCCTAGTTTCTCAGGCTAAAACCTAAGGGAAGCTCCAAGTCCCCATCTCTTTGGCTACAACCCCCTATGTTTTCCGACTACAACCAGAAGGTGGCTACAACCACCTGTCCTTTCCCCGTCCAACCACCCTGAAGTAGAAGTAGAATGATGGAACCATTTTCACACTATCACTGTGAGATATACCACTGTACAACAGTATCAACCTATACCATTAACCTACAACCAACTTGTACAAATGCCCTCTAATAAATATGTTCTTGAATTGAACATGTATCAACAAAATACAACAGATACGCGACATGTAGTTATGCAGCATGCGTATGTACGTGCCCTATCTATTATGTAGCCCGCATATGTACGTGACCAAATTGTTATGCAGCCTGCGTATGCCTTCTGAAAACTAGGTTTTTCTTTCCTTTGAAAACTTTTGACCCTATGCAACTTCTTTCACATAGATATGCAACTTGTCACTATATATAGACTGTAACTATACCCTATGCATGCATCCTCATACATAACCTTTACCTAAAGCATTTATATCTCTCTCTAATCATGTGCCATATAGGTGTGTGTAATCATGAACAAGTACAATAACCCTTGCATGACCTAATCATCAAACCCTTTCTGATATTCAGCCTCTCAATGCATCAACCACTTCACAAATACAAGCTCTCAACCATGTACCACAAACCCTTATCCATATGCCAAGAAATACAAGATGTGCCTCAATTCTAACAAGAAGTATCAATGATGAATATACCAACATTGTATTTCTATATATCTGACTTATACAGAAGATCCCATGCAACCACTAGTCTCTCTAGGGAGAATCCTCAAATCTCCATAACCATTTCTCATGCATACATCAAAATCCAACTATTCATATAAATAAGACATACCTTTTTCAACCAATGGATAGATCTGATGTATCTGAGCACTGTAGACCTTCCTGGGATCTTGATCTCAGAATCTAGAACCTCTGCATCTTCATCTTATCAAGTTTCCATGGCTTTACCAACATGTACGCACCCTAATACACTGCCAGCCCACATATGTACGCACCCTAATACACTGTCATCCCACATATGTACGCACCCTAATACACTGTTAGCCTGTGTACACCTCAGAAATTAGGGTTTTTTAATGTTCATTGTAATTCTGAAACTTTCACCATCAACCCTTTGTACTACCTCAAACTTTCACAACTTAAGATGTATCAATGAGTACTTGCAATAAGCCTTACACAACAAAAGATATTCAATGTGTTCAAGTGTAATTAAATGAGAGAGCCTTGCATCTTATTTATACTTTCATGTAGCATTCCACTTTCCTTATTTTAGGGAGTTCTTCATTAACTTTATTATTTAAATAATTTATTTTGCAAACACTTTGACTTTTAGGGGCTTCTAGATGACTAATAAGGGTTCTCCAACTTCACATGGCCATAACTCTCTAACTGTGAGGAGTTATGTGACGTTCCACATACGACCGAAAATGGCATGACATGTACTATCCATCTGGAATAGTCTTACCTACAAATACCTCAAAACGCATACCATTATCCATCAAACAAACTTGGGTACATTACACAAACCATTGTGCTATCAAAATTCGCTACCGAACTTTCTTCAAAGATTGACATCAATGACAACCAACCCAAATAATCAACATAGTATTCAGATAATAAATAGTACACACATTATATATCACTATATACATTTTGTTAAGCAAAAATGCAATTTCACAATAGAAATATTCCTTATGAGTTAATTTGATCATTGAATATTCTATATATATAATATTTCATCCAATATTAAAAAAATAAAATATTTGATATATTTGAATTTAGGTATAAAGTTATAAACTTGTTAAAATAAAAATTATATATATAATATTTCATCTAATATTAAAAATATATATATTTGATATATTTGAATTTAAGTATAAACTTGTCAAAAGGAAAATTATAGTTATTTCCAATTTCTTCCAAACTTGTTGAGCTTACCATGCATAAGGGTTAAATTCCAAAGTCATAAGTGATAATAGCGTATTGGAAACTAATATTGCCTTTATAATTAAATGACAAAGTCATAAGTAATAATAGACTTCTTGGCATATATCTATGAAGATGTATACTTCACTTTTGGAGAGAGATTGAGGTTCTACTTTGTGTCATTTTTGTTTTTATATAGTAGGGATGCACATGTCTGATGCATTTTAATTGTACGAATGCATTCCATAATGAATGCTTACAATGACTAGATCTTATACCATATAAAAAATAAAAAATTCTTCATCTCAATATATGGAAATTTTAATCCAAATCATCATAACTCTATAAAGGTGTTTTTCCGACCTTTCCTAATAGAATAGAGGTGTTGGAATTAAGCTACCACATAATGAAATGAATAAATACAACCTCATTATTATTCAAAAAAAACATATGAAAGGGATTAAGTTGAAGATTATTATGGAAGGGATTAAGTTGAAGATCATTATGGAAGAGATTAAGTTGAAGATCATTGCATTAGTTAAAACCAATGTTCGAGATATCAAGAATTATGTCTTTCCATCATTAAGATAGCTCTGTACTAGAGTCTATAGGATATTATACATCAATCCTCCTCCTTCTCCTTGATTAAAATAAGATTATATCAATCTCAACAAGATACCTAAATTAAACCTACTCCAAAATCAAATATTCTCGAGTATTTCTTAAAAGATCACTTATTATCAATTCAATAAAATACTAATATGCCATGGATACAACCATGCAAAGATTAAACTATTATACCCAATCAACAATGTTGCTAAGCATGCATTTGCACTCAAGGAGGCAATAAACATATTTTGTATCAATTCTTTAAAGGCTCTCATAACAACGCCTAGAAGCATGTGCCATGTGGCTCATCAACGCCATAACTTCAACTTTGTCACCTCCTTTATCCATTAACTCAGGCTTGTCCTTGGAATAGCTAGTGAGATCTATAGTAGCTAGTAAATGGTTGTGTAGAAATCTTCAGCCAACTTTAAAAGCAAATTCAAATCTGTTACCATTTCTTATGATTTAGAAAAAATCAATTGGAAACCAATAAATATAATTAAAATTACCTCAAACCTTTTATTTTGACACCAAACAACAAAATGGGTAATAACAACATTAATTATAGAAAAAAAGGATGGATAATGCAAGAAAAATGATGACCAAATGTGATCAAAAAAAATATCCATCATTACAAAATTTGTATGAGAAATTTTTAGGAGATGTCGCATGCATTTTTTAAATCGATGTTTCAGATCGACTAAAATTCAAGTTCAATATTTTTGTGTTTGAAGAATTGAAAAGTTATAATGCGCACTCCCTAGCTGCATTATATCCTTTCAGTGGATTTCATCACCACTACTACGAGGTTCACTTGGGGCATTGTTAGGACCGAATATGTAGATGCCCCAAGCCTGATTCTATTCATCCTCTGGCCCACATACGAGGGGGAGTTACCGATCATCATCACCTAGGATGCTATTATTGGCTCTTCCCCGACCGGGCACGTAGGAGGGGAGTCACTCTCTTTTTTAATTAGATTTCTATAAGTAGAATTAGTGATTGTTCCATCCTTTGTTTACCCAGAGCCAGTTGTTGACCCATCAGTGGAGATAGAGAAAGTTATTTACCGGGTGGTCCATCCTCAAGAATAATTATGTGAAGAGAATCTAATTCATAATGTGAATTAATAATAATTAAATTGAATTAGAAGCGCCATTGAATACTAGAATATTGGTCGACTTATATAAAATCCAATAGTCAGCTATATGTGTGTGTTATAATAGTAAGGAAAATTGAATATTATATTTATGTATCTAATATAATATTTGTTGAAATATTATAACTGCGAAGAAATATCTAATTATAATTGAGTTATTATTATATAGATCAAATCCCCTTTTTTGGATTGATCATGTCAAGACTTATGTATGACCAAATCCCCTATTGTGGATTGGTCAAACCATGTTAATATGGTGTTAATTGAGAAGTCGGCCCCTAGGGATAATTAAAGTGGTTTTAACCACTAGTTTATGAAGTCGGCCCATCTTGGTGAAGAGACATAACCCTAGCGCCTCCCAGCTAGTATAAATAAGTGAGGATGACACCTCACTTTATAACTCACTCAGTCACTCATCTAGTGTGCATCTTTTGGAGGTAGTTGCAGTTGCAAGAAGGAGGATAGAGAGGTGCATGCTCAGTGTTGGATTATCTTTAGTGTTTTGGTATTTATCTTAGCATTGTATTCACAATCTATATTAAGGAAGTTTTTGTTGGGTTTTCTCCCCCATGAGGGTTTCCTAGGATAAAATTTTGTGTACCTTGTGATTGTGTTTCTTTCAGTGATCCTACTTATGCTATTATTGTCTAGTAAATTGAAAAGAACTTAATATAAACTCTAAAATTAACATGGTTTTAGAGCTTGACTGAATAGAGCATCTTTCACTGGGTAACCAAAAATGTCATTATTGTCGTACAAGAAAATTAAGGTTTTTTGTTGGAAGGGAATTTCTGACTAAAAACCATCTAGGGAAGTGCCCCCTATCCTAGAGAACTCATTGGCATCTTGAGCGCACCTTTTTAATGGCCAGATCCTCCGAAAATTCAAACCCTAGTTTTGACTGGTACCAAAAAACTAGGAAACCAGAACCAGTACCATAAGTACCAGTCCATATTTGTGTAGGTCCAATTTCAAAGGGTAAAATTTGGATTTTCTGAAAATAGACTGCACCAGCCTACTCACCTCATCCCAACGCACCTCCTGGTAAGTTCAAAATCAATTTCTATGCACTTTCAATTTTTGGTCATTTTCCCAGCTCCAGGTCAAGATGTCTGCAAGCACTAAGTTTTTTGACATGTTAGAAGGTGTGGAAAACTTCCGTGCCTGGAAGTATAGAATTGCACTCATTCTTGAAGAAAATGACCTTACAAAATTCATAAAGGAAAATGTACTATAACCCAAAGAAGATGCAACTAAAGAAAAGTACAAGAAGGATATGGTTAGGGCCAAAAGAATCATTGCATACTCCATTAAAGATCACTTGATCCCTCAAGTGGCTTCTAAAGATACTCCAAAAGATATCTTTGATGCCCTAACCAGAATGTATGAAGGAAAGAACATTAACTAGAGGATGAACTTGAGAACTCAACTCGAGACTACAAAGATGAAAAAAGGAGAAATTGTTCAAGCTATTTCTCTAGGGTTACTCATTTCAAAGAACAATTAGAAGAAATTGGAAATAACTTGGATGAAGATGAACTCATCATGAAAACTCTAAATGGTCTTACAAGACCTCGGGATGCCTTCATCCAAACTATTTGTGCCAGAAAGGAAAAACTACAATTTGACAGTCTTTGGGAAGAATGTGTTCAAGAAGAAGCAAGAGTAGCTAATCGAGAAGCAGTACTATTAAGGGATGAATACCAAGACCTATATTCTCATGCTAAAGGAGGAAAGAGAAGGTATCATTTCCAAAAGTAGACCCACCTCCATAAGGAATCTCACTCCCCAAAGAGATTCACCCACTTCCACAAAGAATCTCACCCTCCAAGAAGATTCCAGAAATTTCAGAAGGGTCAAAGAAGAGAAAATTATTTATCCTCTTATCAATGTTATCATTGTGATAAGGTGGGAAATATTTCTAAGAATTTTCCAGCCAGAAGAGAAGAATACAATAAAATAAATAACCAAATACATCATGCCCATGCAGTTGAATATTATGAGCCACCCACGAAGTTGAATAAACAATAGATTGAAGACTATGTCACATTTTCCTCCCTCTTAGGATCTATGACACCTTGTGATGATAATTGGCTCATAGATAGTGGTGCCTCTAAGAACATGACAGGTCAGAGAGACATTCTCTCTATCCTTACAAAAAATAACTTTCCCTAGAAAGTTACACTCGGAGATGATTACCAGTACCCTATCAAAGGAGTGGGAGAATCCACCTACAAAATTGATTCAGGGACCCTGATGAAAATGAAGGATGTACTATATGTACCAGGTTTGAAAAATAAATCACTTTCTATCTCAGCTTTAGATAAGAAAGGCTTCAAGTTTGCATTCATATATGGTGAAGTTCTTATGTGGCCTAAAGGAAAAACTATCAATATGCAATTGTCATTGAAACATAAGAAGGTGGCTTGTATAAGCTAAAAGGTCACTTAGATGCAGCTTTGACTCAATCCACTAAGATTCCATGTGAACTTCGGAATATAATACTAGCTCACATCAACTACAAAGACTTACCATGTGTAAGCAAGGTAGTTACAGGTCTACCAGAATTCAAGGTTGATCATGAATGTGTGTGCAAGGGATGTGCACAAGGAAAGAACACAAAGAATCCTTTCCCTAATAATGACAGTAAAGAGGAAGGAATCTTGGAGCTCATCCACTCAAATGTATGTGGCCCAAGTCCATCAACCTCTCTCAGTGGGTATGTATACTATGTTTCATTTATTGATGATTATTCTCACAAGACTTGGGTTTATTTCTTCAAATCAAAAGATGAAGTATTTGGAAAATTCAAGGAATTCAAAGCCTTGATAGAAAATCTCTCTGAAATAAAAAAAAATCAAGATACTCAGGTCAGATAATGGAGGAGAATACACCTCAAAAGAATTTGTAATATTTTTCAAATCTGTCGATATTAAGAGGGAGATCACCACTCCCTATAATCCTCAACAAAATGGTGTAGTAGAAATAAAGAATAGAACAATAATGGAAGCATTGAAGACTATGATCCACGGTCAAGATTTTCCAATGCACTTATGGGTTGAAGCAACAAGAACACAAGTTTATGTCCAAAACAAATTATCCCATAGTGAACTTGGATTCAAAAACCCAAATAAATGTTCTCCGGAAAAAATCCAGTAGTAATCGATCTCAAGATATTTTGTTGTCCAATGTGTGTACACATTCCAAAAGAAAGGCGAACTAAGATGGACCCTTCAAGAAATAAGGGAATATTTGTTGGATATTGTGAGGTCTCTAAGGCCTTCAGAATTTACATACCAGGTTACCATCATATTGATATCAACATAGATGTAACCTTTAATTAAGATGCAACACTCAAGGAATCAAGGAGATGTCATGATCCAAAAATGTGAGGTTTTACTGACAAATTGCAAGTTAAGTTTATGTACTTTATGCATCGGATCGATAAAAATAAGAAACACATAAACTCTATAACTTGTCGAGAAATTATAATTATGACTTTTACTTGATGCTCATAAGTTATTAAAGAGTTTAGCCATCATAAACCATGCTTCAAAATAAGAGAAAATGACAGAAAACAAGAAAGACAAGTAGACATAAGAATGTGTTAACAGAGTTCACCAATATTTGGCTACGTCTCGGGGCCCGCTTCCAAGTGGAGGACCTCTTTTTTCTCTTCAAATGCTAAAGTTCTCTTTACATTGGCTCTTTTCCATTACAAAAGAATTTTGATCTGCTGCACAAGACCTCCTTGTTCAGATACATACAATCCTCAACAATCCCCTCTCAAAACATGACTCAATGCCTATCAAAACATGAGAAATGGGAAAATTACACAAGCTACTCCTCAAAATCTCTGCATCAAAAAGTTACCTCTCAAGCTCAAAAAGCATGGTTTATATAGTTTTTAGTCCCAACAAGACAATGCCAACTTCCCCTGAAGATATGACCTCTTTTTGGGATCAAATCCACCTTCAAATGGCCAAAATATCCTCAAAATGCCCAATCTAGGCCAAACTATAGGCAAATAACCCACTTCTATTAAAAATACACAGAGTAACCCCCTAGAGCCAAGCGTGTACCCATTTTAAAGGTCACATGGGTACTAATGTGGCCAAGCTCCAGCCCTTTGGGATGCGCACTGGCCCCTAGCCCTTAAATAGTGGTCATGTGTTATTAAATAATGGGACCGTGACCCTCCTATTGTGCCTAGCCCTAGGTTCCAGCTCTGTAGTAAAAGGTGGAGGGTGCTAGAATGGTGGTCCTTTTCGTTGAACTGTTGTGGAGCACTCTCGTGCTTAGCCCCAGCCCCCTTCCGCCCATACAACAATACATACCACTTTAATTACATTAAAATGGGTTTTGACCCATAACATATGCTTTGGCACATTGGCCAATGCTCCTCCAACGACTTTGTGCTCGATCATAGGTCATGGATTCAAAACCCATGAACCCCAACAACATTTTAAACTACATCCAGTGATATGGTGCCACATGATAGCCCATGTCTGGGCCACATGGCACCTCTTCATTTGTCTTCCTAAAATGCCACTTGTCAACTTCTGAGTGGATCTTCCCTGTGCCCACTCAACTGTTGTAGTTTTTCCACATGTCTCAATGCTACATCAACATGGTGATGTCATGTTGACGTCATGCTAATGTTATCACTGACTTTTTGGCTGTTGACTTTTTACCTGTTTGGGAAAATGGTCAAAGTGCGATAACACTCACATACAACATTTGTTTGAGAAAGTAAATATATGGACAGAATCAGCACGACGATCTGGTCTCAATGGAATTGGATTCATTCAATTCAGAGAATTTTCATTTTTTATCATTTTCTAAACCTGGGGAGCCTCTTGGATCATTCCTCCCCACTTGAAATATTTTGGACCACCAAAAGTCTGGTTTTACTCAGGTAAGAAGTGAGGGTATTTCCTCCCCACTTGTCTTGTATCATCCAACCTTTTTGTCGGCACAATGATCACCTGACTAATCACAACAAACATAAAAATTGAGATAGCATTGTTTATCAAAGTAATCATCCCATTTATTGCACAATCATCTACATTCTTTGTCGCATTTAGTATCCATACATGACTGAATAACAACAAACTAAACAAAAATATTGAATATGCGAATGAGAATGCAAAAACATGCTTCCCCTTCTGAACATGAACAATAATCAAAGTATGCAGTTGAACCTCATGATGTACTTCTTGTGACACTTCATGATTTTTAGAAACATATTGAAGCATATAATGTTTAGAATCACTAACTTCTTGATTTGTTATAGACATCAGTGTTAAAAAAATTCTTTTGTTTACCATTCTTTTTAACTGCCCTATATTTGCAAAAGACCTGTCAGTTTTTATGCGATGAGCACAGACAATGTACTATTTCCCATCTTTCTTGAAGCAATATTTATTTTCCTCCCTATAGAAAATGCCTTTTCTATCATAAAGGTATGGGATTCTCGGGACAATTCCACATATATCCAGTTGCACTATATCAAGCTCTACTTCATCAACATAATTAGAAGTGATTGCAAACTTAATTTTACAATGCTTGGTTACTTGCAAATTATTATCACCAAGAGTATCAATTTTAACATTATTTGTTATGACACTTATGTGGAAAAGTTCACCCCCTTTACACTCATCATTTACAACATTTGAATTAGAAGAGCTAGGACTTGCAACAGAATTTATACCTCGGATTCCCATAGCTACAATCTGTGTCTCATCACCGGAGTTTGATCCCAGATCCACTTGAACTATTGCAGCTATGGTATTATTTCTCCCTTGATTTTCATACTTCTTTGGCTTCAACTCAGGATGTAAGATCCAACAATGATCTTCATCATGGCCTACCTTCTTGCAATTCTTGCAAGTAGGCTTCTCCTTTCTTTTTGTGTCCATCTTCTTCTCTTTCTCTTTTCTTTTCCCTGAATCCTTTCCTTTCCAAGTATTTGTAGAAACACTATCACCAACATTCCCTTTACTTGATTCAATGTGAATGGCTTGTAAACATACTTCATCAAAGTTAGAAGGATTTAACATAAGAATAGAGTGCTTGAGATAAGAATGTAAACCACCAATATATTTTAGGAGTGTCTCTTGTGTATATAAAGGAATACCCAAATTTAATGCTTTCTTACGAAATGTTTGAGTATATTCTTGTACACTTTGATTCTTATCTTTCTTTAAATTGCCAATTCATCATTTCTTGTTGCATGTATGCTAATGGATAGAACTGTTTCTTCAATGCAATGATAAAATCATTCCAGGAAGATATTATTTTACCATTTTTCTTGAGATCATCTTTAGTTTTTCTTTCCCACCATATGAGAGTTGTGCCTCCCAATTTGAGACTTGAAAATTGGATCTTTGTTTCATCATCAACAATCCTTTGTATCATGCAATAGACTTCAAGCCGTCTAACCCAATTATCTAGCTTTTCTGCATCTAATTCACCATCATAAGTGGGTAAATTAAACTTTACATCAAGCTTTAATAAAGGGATATCAGAAGAATGATAAAAAAATTTAGGTTGCTTTTCCTTGGAGGAATGTACACTTTCTTCACTTGTACATGACGAGGATGAAGGGGAAGAAGGTTCTAAAGGTCCACCACCTCCAACTCCTCCTTCTGCTCTTACTGAAGATTCACCTTCTTCGACCTTTGAAATTCTTTGTTGTCCTATTTCATAGTAAATCTCCTCTACCATGGCTTTCATCAATTGCAATGCCTTGAAGAAATCGACCTCAGATGCATAAGGACCTAGCTTCCTTGGTGAAGACATCTCTTGTTTATGAGGTCTCCTTTGAATCTCTGGATTAAAATCCTCAAGTTGGCCTTCTCCTCGCTTGAGTTTGGCTCTGGTGAGCATCCATTGCTTGCAATTCATGTCAAACCTGCAAAACAAAATGCTTTGATACCATATACTTGATCCAAAAATGTGAGGTTTTACTGACAAATTGCAAGTTAAGTTTATGTACTTTATGCATCGGATCGATAAAAATACGAAATACATAAACTCTATAACTTGTTGCAGAATTATAATTATGACTTTTACTTGATGCTCATAAGTGATTAAAGAGTTCATCCATCATAAACCATGCTACAAAATAAGAGAAAATAACAGCAAACACGAAAGAGAAGTAGACACAAGAACTTGTTAATGGAGTTCACCAATCTTTGGTTGCGTCTCCAGGCCCACTTCCAAGTGGAGGGCCTCTTTATTGCTCTTCAAATGCTCGAGTTATCTTTAAATTGGCTCTTTTCTGTTACAAAATACTTTTGATCTGATGTACAAGACCTCCTTGTTCAGATACATACAAGCCTCAACAATCCCCTCTCAAAACATGACTCAATGCCTCTCAAAACATGAGAAATGGGCAAATTACACAAGTTTCTCCTCAAAATTCCTGCATCAAAAAGTTACCTCTTAAGCTCAAAAAGCTTGTTTTATATAGTTTTTAGGCCCAACAAGAGAATCCCAAATTACCCTGAAGATCTGGCCTCTTTTTGGGATCAAATCCCCCTTCAAATGGCCAAAATATCCTCAAAATGACCAATCTGGGCCAAACTATAGGCAAATAACCCACTTCTATTAAAAATACACAGAGTATCCCCCTAGAGCCAAGCGCGCGCCCCTTTTAAAGGTCATATGGGTACTAAGGTGGCCAAGCACCATCCCTTTTGGGTTTCGCATTGGCCCCTAGCCCTTAAAGAGTGGTCATGTGTTATTAAATAATGGGACCACACCCCTCCTATTGCGCCTAGCCCCAGGTTCCAGCTTCGTAGTAAAAGGTGGAGGGTGTTGGAATCGTGGTCCTTTTTCTTGAAATGTTGTGGAGCACTCCCATTCTAACAACTGTGGTCGTATATGGTGATAAATTCGTGGGTTGGGGATTAGCCCCAACCCCCTTCTGCCCATACAACAATACATACCACTTTAATTACATTAAAATGGGTTTTGACCCATAACATATGCTTTGGCATGTTGGCCAATGGTCCTCTCCCAAGACTTTGTGCTCGGTCATAGGTCATGGGTTCGAAACCCATGAACCCCAAAAACATTTTAAACTGCATCTAGTGATATCCTACAACGTGGAAGCCCATGTCTGGGCCACGTGGCACCTCTTCATTTGTATGCCTAAAATGCCACTTGTCAACTTCTGAGTAGATCTTCCCTATGCCTAGTCAACTGCTGCAGTGCTGCCACATGTCTCAATGCTACGTCGGCATGGTGATGTCATACTGATGTCAACATTGACTTTTTTCCTGTTGACTTGTTGACTTTTTACCTGTTTGGGAAAACGGTCAGAGTGTGATAACTCTCACATACAACATCTGTTTGAGAAAGTAAATATATGGTCGTAATCAGTGCGATGAGTCAGTCGCAATGGAATTGGTTTCATTCAATTTTAAAAAATTTAGTTTTTGATCATTTTCTAGACCTAGGGAGCCTCCTGGATCATGTCAGCTTGAATAAGTATATGAAGAAGAGCTTGCATCTCCTAGAGTTGCAGAACCAGTGAGGGAAGTTACAAATACCCTTGATGATGAGATCCTAGAAGACCATGATATGACAGAATCTCAAAAACCTCCCTAGATGACGATCACTCACAAGAGAAAGCCATCTTGGGAAAGGGAACTTATTCAAGATGGAGAGAAGTATAGTGCCCTAGAAGGAACCACGAGACAAATAAAGAAACTTAAGCCATTCTCCAGTTATATGGCTTTGATGTGTGATCTCATATAAAAGGAACCCACTTGCTTTGAATAATCCATTCATAAGAAAGAATATTAATGGGTGTATGCCATGATAGAAGAATATCAATCCATTATAAAGAATGATGTATGGGAAATATTTCCCAAACTGAAGAAAAAAGATGTGGTATCTTCCAAATGGTTATACAAGATAAAACATGTTGCATACGGAAGTATTGAAAAACATAAAGAAAGGTTTGTATTTCACGGATTTTCTCAAAAGGAAGGCATTGATTATGAAGAGACATTTGATCCTATAGCCAGATACACTTCTATCAGAACAATTATAGCTCTTGCAACCAAGATGAAGTGTAAGTTACACCAGATAGATGTGAAAAAAACTGTCTTAAATGGTGTTATTGAATAAGAAGTGTATATAGAACAACCACAAGGATTTGAAGTTGAAGATAGAAAGACTACTCATGTCTGTAGGTTGAAGAAGGTTATGTATGGGTTGAAGTAAGCTCTTAGAGATTGGTATGGCAGAATTGATAGTTTCCTGACGAGCTTAGGCTTTACCAAGAGTAAAGTTGATTCTAAACTTTACTTGAAGGTTATGAATGATGAGTCAATTATATTGTTGTTGTATGTGGATGACTTATTCTTAACTAGAGAAGAAAAGATCATGACAGATTGTAAGAAGAAGATTGTTGCAGAATTTGAGATGAAATACTTAGGCCTGATGCACTATTTCTTAGGTATTGAAGTTTGGCAGAGCTTAGAGAATATTTTCCTTAACCAAGGGAAGTATGCAGTTGAAATATTGAAAAGGTTTGACATGTTAGAATGTAAATCCATGAACACACCCATGGAAACAAGGTTGAAGCTCCTCGTTGATACTTTGTCAGAATTGGTTGATGCTACGCTGTATAGACAGATCATTAGTTCATTGATGTATCTGAAAAATACCAGGATAGCTATATGCTTTTCCATGAACACCTTGAGTCAGTATCTGGTGGAGCCCAGACATGTTCACCTTGTAGCTGCAACGCATGTGATGAGATACCTTAAGAGTGCGTTGGACTTTGGTCTCTATTATACTGGAGATCATGACTTCATACTGGTCGGTTATACTGATTCAAATTGGGCTGGAAGTGTTTCTGGTAGAAAGAGCACTTCGGGATGTTGTTTCAGTCTAGGGTCAACCATGACTTCATGGAAAAGAAGGAAGCAATCCATTATTTCTCTCAGCACGCCAGAAGCAGTATACATTGTTGCATGTTCCACCAATTGTGAAGCCATATGGCTTCGAAAGTTGTTTACAGGTCTATTTTAGCTAGAGATGGAAGCAACCGTGACTCTATGTGATAACAAGATTTGCATAAAGATGGCAGAGAACCATGTGTTCCATGATAATTCGAAGCACATATAAATCCGGTATCACTATATTTGTGATATGGTGCAGAGAGGAGTTCTAAAGCTCCAATATTGTAACAACCCTACTTAAATAATTAATTTTCATAGTCAAATATTTGTTTAAAGTATATTAAGTTTAATTAATTAATTAATTGACCTGATTTAATAATTGTTTAATGTATATTAGTTAATTAATTAATTAATTAATTAACTGATTAAATATTTGGTTAATGAATTTGAGTTTAATAAATTTTAATTTATTAAATGAAAACATAATGTATCGAAT
>JASDQU010502655.1:0-14473 GCA_032191745.1 Picea mariana | reverse complement strand
GTGAATTTAAAAAATTCTAAGAGTCAAAGGTAGAGAATCATCACTAAGGGCCCCTCATAAATTGTCTCTTCCTTGTATCAATTAAGTGAGCTTTCCTAAAATTACTCTCATTGGATAAATCTCACGGTTCTGAACTTTGAATAGTTTAGTTTAGATTGGAATACTAAATTTCTTGGGTAAGCTCAACTAAACTCCCTTAGGGGAGGGGGTCTTGAGCCTCTTCCTTTGAGCATGTATCCTTCTTTCATCAAGGGGGTTTTAAGAGCCTGAAGGAACTAGTGATGAGAAGGGTCTAATCCCTCCTTCTCTTAGTTGCATGGGGCATTCATTTCTCTGACCAAGTGGTGTATGGAAACTCACTCATTTTATACTAGGTGGAATAGTCTCGATATAAAAGTTGATCCTAATCAAGAGGCCCTTCATAACAAAATGATATCCTTACTTATTGATTAACTAGATTAAAATCTAAAAATAATATATGGTTAAAGTTTCAAACCTTTCATTAGTGTGCCCAACATCTTGGTAGACTTTTAATTTTTGGCCAAATAACATATTTTTCCACAGTCGTAGCAGCCTATTGAAGGGCTAGACTTAAGTTTCCAGACCCCGAATTTGATACTTGTCCCTCCTTTAACTTACCCAAACCACTTTCCAAGAAATATGAGCTTGTTTTCACATATTAAAAGATACAAATAGCTTGTTTTTTTAATTTTCAACCATATTAAATGGCATCGCTATCGCTTTCCTAAGCCATTTTGACTCTTATTTCTAGTATTTTAGTTTAATCCATTCAATAGATAATGTTTTAGACCCCAGTTTACCCTGCGACCCAATTTAGATCATTTTTCCAAGGCCATAAGGGAGTGAAAAAATTGTTGTTCACTTTTATTAGTCTATTGTTCGGAAATCAATGAGCTCTTTTTCTCACCCATTTCCCACAAATACCACCCCAGGCCTTTTCAGCCCTCTAGTATTTGAGGGAGGAAAATATCCAAGTTGGGTGGTCCTAAGAGGGATTGCATGCAAGTCCCTCACCTCTCCATCTTCCCCTTTCACTTCCTTAGACATTAAGATCATCTGAGGTGCGGGTAGCCTTTACCTTGTGCCAAGCTACCAAGAAGGTTGTAATCATCTTGACTGTTGTATAGGTGGGATCCATTTCGATCGATGGATTTTGATGATAACAGAAGGTTGCCACTTTTCAAGCCTTATATATAGAGGAAATGAATTTATAAAAGAGGGCTTAGTTTGATAGGATTAAGAAAAATACTAGATCCAAATCACAATTGTAGTCCCTGCAAAAAAACATGCCTTTTCTTCTTGAAGTAAGCTATGGTTGGAAATTTTATGGGGTTGTGTCCAAAACATAAAGTAAACACACAATGGATTAATGAATAATAGTTCCCTCTCACAATTGGAAAAATGTTGTTCTCTAGAGAAGGGGATACAGTTCCTTCCTATTTCAACTCAATAAAGATCAAGACTCACTTTTAGAAAATGGACCATACTTCTTGGGCCCTTGATGTTTGTATTTGAATCATTCAACAATAAAATTTAATTTGGAAGAGGGAATACCAATGATAATTCTAGTGTCAACATGTTCATTTCACTTCTAATATTCTTGGATGATTCAGCATACCAACTTACCAAGAATAATATAGGAAAATATATTGACAAAGATAATACAAAAGAAAATCAATATGCCTTTGCACAAATATGCATGGAATTTGATGTGGAGAAGGGATACTCAAGGTTTTACAATTGAATTTGGATGGATTGTTCCATATGGTAGACCTAGACTGGGAGAAACTTTTATTTACTTGTAATAAGTTCCATGAATATGGCCACTTCACAATACATTGTAAGAAGATGTATACCTCTCTAATATCCCACCCAAAAGAATAACCTAAGCCACCCATGCAACAATGTGAGGAAGAGAGAGTCACAAATATATAAGGGAAACCTCATAGATTAGAGACAAGGAATGATAAAATTGTGCATGAGGGTGCATTGGATTTTGAGATGGGAGAAGAAGAACATGAGATTGTTGTAATGGAAGATCCTATTAGAGAGGGTGTCACATAAAAATAAGCAGAATTAAATAAAGAAATGAGATCTCAATCCTCACTTGATAAATACAATTTCACCTAGGGAGTGTCATATGAAGTTTAGTTATGTTTCTTTCATGTATCTTAATTTATGAATAAATTTTAAAACAATACAAAAGGTCTCAAAAATTCATTGGATGAAGATATAAAAGAAAATATTATCATATCAATATCATCTCCATATGACTTGGGAGTAGGATGAAGATTGTTTTGAAGATAATATAATATGTTGTATTTAGTATTAGATTGTGTGTACAGGTATGGTCACCACCCCCTTTTTTCCCAATACAACTCAAACTACTACTATGAGAGAAAATAATTGATGCACATGTATCATGTTTCTACCTTCTTCAATTAGAGGGTAATTGGGCTTTCCTAGGTAAATTCACTAAATGAATTATGACATGTCCTTCCTTTATAGAAACCCCAAGTTTGTGTATTGATTTATTCTCCTTTAATATTAACTAGTAAATAAGTTGATTTGGTAATGGTGCACTTGGAACTAAGCCAAATTATAGTGCCATCTTCAATATTTTATTGGTATCCTTGTTGTATGTAAAACCATGTTTCCCCCCATGATTGTAATTATGCTAAGACTTCATATGATTATGTTTATGAATCATGTAATTGTGTTTTAATTAATGAAAACATCAAATTGTTGACTAAGAGGGAGAAACCTTGGAAGTATTGGCCATGATACATGGGAGGGAATTGATGAAGCATGAATTGATTGAGTGGTTGGGGAAGGTGGAGCTGAGTTGTTTTTATGAGGAAAATAGGAAGTTTGTTTAACAAGCTAATTTATGCTTGCTAAGCATAAACTCATGCCTTCCAACATACTCGATCTGAATGGAATCATGTGACCAATTATTAAAGGTCAAGAAGAGGTTGAAACTGTTAATGGTTGTTGATAGATTGGTCTTTTGGAGAATGATCTGAAAAACCCTTAGATGCTTATTAATCCTTTAATACATAAAAACAAAAACATCTACTTGATCTTCGAAATAAAATGATTGCTTGATTGTATGCAAATTACATGTGAAGTACTTATCTAACCAAATCCACTTTATTGATAAAATGACTTGAAAATAATTGAGCACAATAGAACAACAATAATGGAAATCACATACACAAGTAGGATAACAAAGTTCACCCGATTTGGGATACCTCTCTAGGCCCGCTTCCAATAGATACCTTCTTTATCAATGCTCAAAATATTATGTTTTACAATGACCTTTTTACATGTTTCTCAAATGTAGAAACATAGTGCACTGTTGGATTCCTTGTGAAAAATCTTGCAAAATGAGTATAAAGTTCTCAAAATTCTATTAAGGGACATATCAACATGATTTAGAGTGTACCTCAAAGTATATGTATCCTTAGGAATGCACTTCGAGATAATTCTCTACATAAAATTAATTCCCCGTGCCTCGTTCCACTTGCCCATTAAATAGGGTGCAGACCCTAAACTACGGTCTAAATTTCGGGGAAGGCATTAAATATAAAATAGAAGTTTTGTTTCAACAAACCATATATGTGGTTTGTTGGTTAAAACATTGGGTATATATATGTCAAGTCAAGGGTTCGAGCCCCACCTATCGCCATATATTCAGTTGTTTTTATTGGCATGTTCGTTGGTGGTTTAATATATGGTTGGAACCATATATTATATGATTACAGTGAAAATTATGTTATCCCCATGCACTTATGGCATTGGTCGCTTGTGTTAACATATATAATAGGGGCTGGGGGCTAGCCCTCGGCCCCTTGGGAATTTCCCCTTCCAAATGGAACTTGATACAAATTCAAATAAATTTTAAAACATGATAGGTTAAGGAACATGTGTGGGGTATGATGGTTATGAAAACGTTTTTAAGACTTTGGGAGGTCATGGGTTTGACCCCTGTCGACTCCCATAGTATTTTGACATAACCAATATTTTCCAATGAGAGGTTTCCATGTGGCGGCCTCTCATTGGCTATCCCTTGCAATGTGTCACCATGTGATTTGTCCATCTGACATGTATGACCTTCCCAGTCAGATGCCAATTCAATAGTTTTCTGAGTAGATAAATGCATGGGATGATTATAGGCATGTTTTATATAAGGTAATTATTCATCCCATAACTTAGAATGCTTATTTCAGTATCTACGAAGTAGATGTACCACTGTTCTATTTACCACCTATGTGTATCCATCTATCTATGGATGGAAATTTGTGCTCTTCTTCAACTTAGTTTCCATTAGCTCACATAAGTGGGACCAAAACTTTCCCAAAAAGTGAGAGTCTCGATATGATATTATAGATGTAGGAAGTCCAAAATGAACCCAAACATTAGCAAAGAACATATGTATTGTTTGTTCAACTGTGACTTATTTCTTGCATGGCATAAAAGTACACATCTTGTTGAATCTATCCACCATAACCTATAGATAATCATGACCTATCCCGAACATCGACAAACCCCCTACAAAGTTCATGGAGATACTTTCCCATGGTTGAGAAGGTACTGGAAGTGGTATATATAACCATATCTTTCTATTGCTAGGCTTGCTTGTGGCACACATAACACACCCTTTGATATACTTGGAAATTGTTTCATTCATTCGAGGCCAATAACGATACCTCTATAATTGTGAAACCATATTACCAACCCCTAAATGACCAGAGATGAGCGATTTATGAGATTCTGTGATTAAATTCACTCTTTCATCTCTTGGTATAAATAGTTTTCCAAGATGATATAATAAATTGTCATGCAAGTAATACTTTGACTGCTAATTTTTGTTGGTTAATGCATCATAAACTCCTCTAAAGTCATCATTCTTAGAATATTGTTCAACATAACTTTGATGTGCTAAAGGATTATACTTGAGTATTGTGGATGAATTAATTACTAGTCTTGACAACATATCTACAACCTTGTTATGAATACCCTTATACTTGATTACCAAATGAAACTATTGTAGAATACCCATCCACCTGAAGTGTCGTGACTATTGTAGCTTGGTCTGTCACTGCAAATACTATAATGGTTGATGATCGATATGAATTATTGTCTCCTTTCCCATTAAGTAATGCTTCCATTTATTTACACTTTGTACCAATGCATACAATTCTTTATCATATGTTGGATAGTTAACCACAACTTGAGTGAAAATCTCATAATGATATCATATAGGTTTACCTTGTTGCATAAGTACTGCTCCCATGTATTATCCACTTGCATCAGTTTGAATCTCAGATGGCTATTGTAGATCTGGTAGAGCCAAAATTGGTGTGGTGCTTATCTTTTCCTTCAATGTCTCGAAGGTTTTTTGTTGCTTGTCTCCTGACTAAAAAACTTGTTTAATACTTGTTAATGCATGTAGAGGTGCTACTATGTATGAGAAATTAGCAATGAATTTTCTCCGGTATTGTACTTCTCCTAAGAAGCTCCTAACTTCAGTGGCAGTAGTTGGATTGGGCCATTTTACAATGACTTCTACCTTTGTAGGATCTATCTTTAGCTAACCATTCCCTACAATGTATCCCAAATATACCAAAGAAGTTTTCCCAAATTCACATTTAGATAAATTGATATACAACTTCTCCTTCTTCAAGAGTTCAAAGACTGTCTTGACATGATTTATATGATCTTCCCATATTCGACTAAAGATCAATATGTCTTCTAAATAGACAATAACAAAATAATCTATGTAGGGTCTGAACACATCATTCATTACTCTCATAAATGTTGTTGGTGTGTTACATAACCTAAATGCCATAACAAACCATTCAAACAAGCCTTGCTTAGTTTTGAAAGTAGTTTTCCATATGTCTCCTTCTGCAATTTTGATATGATGGTAACCACTTCTCAAATATATCTTAGTGAAATACACAACATTATTTAACTGATATAATAAATCATCAATTATGGGAAGAGGATAGCAGTTCTTTACCGTAATCTTGTTCAGGGATCAAAAATAAATACAGATCCTCCAAGTGCCATATTTCTTCAGAAATAATACAATAGGAGATCCACACATAGAGGAACTTGGTCTGATGATTCCCTCATCGAGAAAATCTTGAACTTGGTTCTTAATATTTGCATTCTCGATGACTGATGACTTGTACATTCCAATATTTGGAAGAGGAGCATCTTGTTGCAAATATATTTCATGTTCAACCTCCCTTTCAAGAGGAAACCCTGAAGGTTCTTGAAATAACTCATCATAATTAGATATGATTTTGATCAAATCATGTTTATGATTTGGATCAAAACTTGATAAATAATCTTTTATATCTTCTTCTTTATTTTTCACTGTCATGAGAAAAAAAGATTTACTTGTGCTCACAAGTCTCTTCATTTTCCATGTGATCACTATAGAAACGTTAGTTTTGATACGATGAGCTCTGACAATGTATTCAACCCCATCCTTGAAAATATGATATTTATTCTCTTCTTGGTAGAATACATCCTTCCTGTCAAATAGATATGGATTTCCCAAGACAGTGTCGCAAATGTCGAGAGGCACAACATCTAACTCGACCTCATCAAATAACTTAGTTGTTATTGCAAATCTAATCTTACACTGGTTTGTTACCTGCACCTTAGCATTGGCACACACCCAACTTAATGGATATGGATTTTTTTTAGGTGTCATATTCAAACTCAACTTCTTAACACTTGCTTCATATATTAGATTAACTTGAGATCTACTGTCAAATAAAGTATCTACCTTGGTATGCTTGACTATCACCCTAACATGAAAAAACTCACTTCTCTTCTTTTGATCAATATCACTTTCCCTTTTGGAAGATTGAACTGAAGAATTTGAATTGATAGCTGATATACATTTGCTTCCTATGGCCATGATATTAGATTCATATATGGAATATGACCCTAGATCCTAATGATCTAATGCAAAAGTCTTTTGCTTCCCTTTTTCCTTGAATTTCTTTTGTCATAATTTTGGATGCAACTTCCAACACTGTGATTCCTCATTTCCCTTTTTCTTACAATGGGATCATGTAGGTCTTCCCTCAACTTTATTTAATGTGGCTGATTTCTTACTCTTCCATTTATCTTTCGGTTTCTTCTCAAAATTGAATGGATTCTTATCTTCCCTCGCATGCTTACCCTTACTAGCCTCTAGATGTGTAGCTTGTACTGACGCTTTATAAATGTTAGTAGGGATAAACATTAGAATATTGTGACGAAGATATGTGTGCATGACACCAATATACTTCAGAAGAGTTTCATGAGTATACAATGGAATCCCTAATGATAATGCCTTCTTTTTGAATTCATGTGTTTATGCCTAAATATTTTGGCCTTTACCCTATCTTAGATGTTGTCATTTGCATATGTGCTAGTGGATAAAATTGTTTCCTTATAGCCTTAGTCAATTTATCTCAGGAAGAGATTACTTTACCCTTTTGAACAAGATAAACTTGCATCTTACTCTCCCACCATATTAAGGCAGATCCACTTAGTCGAAAATAAACTAACTATATCTTTGCAGCCTCGTCCATAATCCTTTGAACCCTACAATATACCTCTATCTGCTTGATCCAATCGTCCAATTTTTTGGCATTCAATTCTCCATGATAGGTCAGAAATTCAAACTTGACATCTAATTTTAATAATGACAAATTATGGTCAGACTTCTTAGAGGAATTCTTTCGATGAGAAGAATGTTTACTCCCTTCAGAATAAAATTATGATGATGAGGAGGATGGTGAAGGGGGCTCTGAAGGTCCACCACCTTCACCTCCTCCTCCTCCTTTTATTAAATATTCTTTTCTTAGAGACTTTTGAATTCTTCATTCTAACTCATCTATTATTTCTTTCAATGCTTGAATGATGCAGGAGAATCGCTCCACCTCAGTGAAAGCACCAACACACAAACATGCAATAGATAAAGGGAGAGGCATTAACCCTCCCATTTTTAAATTGGAAATAGTCCTATACAGATTATTGTGTTGTAATATTGTAAATGTCGGGCCATGCCTTTGTACATGTAGTGGTTGGATTTCAATTAAAGGGTTTCTTGTAGTAGGCCCAGGTTTTAGTCAGGTCTGGGTAAAACATTATGAAAAATTCAATGTAATTGATGAGGTTAGGTGAGAGAGGACGAGCTCGCATAGCCCCTCTTTTGTAAGGAGATTTTGTATCAGATTTCAAGGGGAAAAGCCAGATAAGGCAGGAGGAATATAGGTAGAGAAGGAGAGAGAGGTATAGGTAGAGAGGCCTTAGAGGTAGAATAGTTATGGGAGAGAGAGCTAGAGAGAATTGGGACTTTGTTACAGTCTAGTTTTGTAAATCATCTGTATAGTTACACAAAGATAATAGAAAAATATTTTTTTTTTCATATTATTGTTCATGTGTTTATGTTTCATGAATGAATGTTGTAGTTGTATGATAGATTTCATTTATAGTAGGAAGATAGATTTCTCTATCTTTATTTGAGTTTGTTGTATCATTCTGGGTTCTTTAGACTTTGCAAGGAGTGCACAACAGAACATCGAAGGTTCTGTAGCCAATGCAAGGAGTGCACATCTAAATATCTTTGTTGATTTTAGAGGAGAACATGCCAGGAGGGCACACCAGAATGATCACAAGTTCAAGGGAGAAGCCTGAGAGTTACTGAATACTTGGGAGGTAAGACTGTGCAGAGAAGGCACGAAGATATAGAATTACTGAAGATTCTGTAAGAGCTCTGCCAGGTGGGCATCGAGAAAGTGCAAGGAGTGCACAAGAATAACTCTATTTCGAGTTTAGAGATAAGAGGAGTGTCAAAGGAAGACACTTACAAAGTTGTTGAATACTCTGGAGGAAGACATGTGTAAGGAGTGCACCAGGCCAATACTCATATGAAGTGTTGAAAGACAACCATATGAAGGTTAGTCGAAGCGCAAGGAGAACGCGCAGGGTGAACTTGTTTCAAGTTCCAAATCTCAGGAGGTTGAGTGCAGAAGAGTGTTGGGAGGAGCACCAGAAATATTGTAAGTAATACGCAAAAGGGCCGAGTCCCTTAGAAAACGAGCCAACTAAAATCTCAGAAGAGGTAGCACAAAGAGTGTGCGTAGAGGTGAATTGTTTCCAAGTTCATAAGCTCAGGAGAGACAGTGCAAGTTTGTACGTAGGGTGCAAGTGTGCGCAGATCCAAGGTCAAACTCCATTGACAAAGCTTAAGATATAAAGCACAGCGAGACCCAAAGGAGTCAGGATCACAAGAAAAGTTCCAAGGTCAAGACCTTTGAACACTACAAAAATATTCCAAGTCGGAAGAAGGTGAAATATGATGAGGAGGAGCGACAACAACCGTTAGATCAGCTACGAAGGAACAAATCTGGACCGTCGAACCTCACGTCCAGACACCTAGAAGAAGCGCACAAAGGAAACAGATATCAGATGTCATATCTGAGCACGTGGACCAACAGTTGTTGGATCTAGAGGAACGTGCACGAGGTTTAACCCTTTGGAATTGCACAAGGGAGCGGGCTTTACAAATTCATGAAGTCCTGACATCATCAGAACTGTCCATCAGAAAGGACGTGTGGTAGCAACTCAAAATTTCATTGACTCACAATTCAGAGGAGTCAACAGGAAGGTTCATGAGAACTCGTGAAACGTGAACTCGCGATAAGATTCTAGCCGTTGGATCATGCAAAGGAGAAGATATGGACCATCAAAATCCATGTCCAGACAACTTCAAGAGCGTGCAGGAGGAGAATAGATATGAGTCATTGGATCTCGTGCGTGGACCAACAGTCGTTGGATCTGGAGGAAGGTGCATGAGAGAAGTTCTGAAATCATCGAGACCATCCATCAGAAAGGACGCGTGGTGAGTGCTCAGTGTTTCACTGACTCATAGAGAAATAAGGTCAAATAATGTAACTGTTCAAACTCACGATGTGAGAAATCATGATTTGATTGTGGTCATCCATCAATGAGGACACGTGGTGAGAGCTTAGCATTTTGTTGACTCCCGACTTGAAGAAGTCAAAGAGCAGAGTCAGGAGAATTCGTGAAGTGAAAAATCATGAAAAGATCATAGTTGTTGATCATTCCGAAAATATCATAGTCGTTGATCATCCTAAAAAGATCATAGTCATTGATCATTCCGAAATCAGAGGGATCATCCATTGTCAAGGAGGGCACATGGTGAAAGGTCATCATTTCATTGACTCACAAAGATGAAGAGTCAAAGGTGGGAACAGATCACAGCTGTTGATCATTCTAAAGTCATCAGAATCGTCCATTTGAGGGGATGCATGGCGAGATACCAACACTTCGCTCACTCGCAGGAGGGAAAAGTCAAAGAGGGAAGTCGTTCGAACTCACGATATGTGAAGTTCCGATGAATTTTAGAGATAGGCCCCAGGTCACAGAAAAGGGTGACATGGACAGAGGCCAGAGGAGGAGCTAAGTAACGTTAAGCCCTTTTCGGAGCTCGGGAGTTGGAGGAGTTGGGGTGCCTTGCATCGAAAGTCCTAAAGTTGCAAAATGCGACACGTCGTTTAGGTTAAGTCTATGGTCATGGGAATGGTCATGTGAGAAGAGGGAGTTAATGTTCGTTAAGCCCTTTTAGGAGATCAGGAGTTGGGGAGTCAGGGGTGGCTCATAAGTCAAAGTCCCGAAACACTTTTTGTGTAGGCGCACGGTCACTGCCTGTGGTCGTGTGGAGGTGAAGCTCATGCTTGGTGCTTGTTTGCATAGGGTGAGTTTCATAAAGGGACCTGTGGATTTTTTTAATAAAGGTTCCAGCAGGGACCAAAGAGTTGTTCCATCTCAAGGATGGATAATGATCCAGAGATCGGGAGGTCGTAGAACACCAAAGGGGAGGGGGGGTTGCATCAGTGAACTGTAGATTTGATCTTTTCATGGCTCATGGGATGATCTTCTTCTTCTCATTTTTCAAAATCCATATTATGTCTTCGAAATATTATCCCAATTTCAGACTTATAACTTGCATGTTTTCCTTTACCAAGTTTGAGTTTGGATCTTGTAAGAATTCACTTGCAAACACTTGTCAAACCTGCTCTGATACCAACTTGATTTGAAAAATCCTTAGATGCTTATTAACCCTTTAATGCATAAAAAAAAATCATCTAATTGATATTCAAAATAAAATGATTTCTTGATTGTATGCAAATTACATGTGAAGTACTTATCTAACCAAATCCGCTTTAATGATAAAATGACCTACAAATAATTGAGCACAATAGAAAAAAAAAATGAAAATCACATACACAAGTAGGATACCGGAGTTCACCAAATTTGGGCTACCTCTTCGGGTCCACTTTGAATAGAGACCTTCTTTATTAATGCTCAAAATATTGTGTTTTACAATGACCTTTTTACACATTTCTCAAATGCAGAAATAGAGTGCACTGTTTGATTCCTTGCGAAAAATCATGCAAAATGAGTATAAAGTTCTCAAAATTTTGTTAAGGGACCTCTTGACATGCTTTACGAAGTACCTCAAAGTCTATGTACCCTTGGGCACAAAGTTTGAGATAATTATCTACATAAAATTAATTCCCCATGCCTCGGTCTACATGCCCATTAAATAGGGCACGAGCCCTAATCTACGGTCTGAATTTTGGGGTAGGCATTAAATATAAAATAACAGGTTTGTTTTAACAAACCATATGTTTGGTCTGTTAGTTAAAATGTTAGGTATATATATGGAAATTCAAGGGTTAGAGCCCCACCAACCGGTGTATATTCCATCATTTTTATTGGCATGTTCATTGGTGGTTTAATATATGGTTGTAACCATATATTATATGGTTACAATGGAAAGTTTGTTAGCCCTACATGCTTATGGTATTGGTTGCATGTGTTAACATATATACCAGGGGTTGGGAGGTTGTGGGTTCAAACCCCATCAACTCCCATAGTATTTCAATAAACTATAACCGATATTGGCCAATGGGAGGTCACCACATGGCGACCTCTCATTGGCTATCCCTTTCCATGTGTCACCATGTGATTTCTTCGTCTGACGTGCACAACCTGCCCAGTCAGCTGCCAACCAATATGCCACATCACTTGATTTCCATGTCAGCATTGTGCGACATGTATGGTCAAGTTCCATGTGTCACCCTTGAAATGGTGACATGTGTTACCTTTTTTCCTATGTTGACTTTGACCTTTGACCTAGTTTGACTGGAACAGTGACTGCTCATAACATTTCCATAAAAACTCTATTTGAGGTGACTTTTGTGCCATTGGAAATATATCATCGAGATCTACGCATTGATGTAATTTTAGAGATAATTTGTGGCATTTGAATTTTGAGGATTTATGAACCATTCTATACCTCTGTGGACATTCCAAATCCTCCTGGACCTCTGTGAGAATTCCCAGATCCTTCTAGATTAGAGAAGCAAAGGGCCAATTGAATGACCTGATAGTAGGATGTCATGTACTTTCTGCTTTAGAATGGAAACTGTAGTTTAGAGGTTTCATCTGTAGGGAATCCACAGGGATCCCAAGTGTTATAACCCTAAATTGCACCATGCATGCATACCTGACATCAGGCCATCTTACTTGCTTTTTTTGCCAAGCCATCATTTGAACAACTCTTCTAAAAAAACATATTTTTGAAGATGTATGTGCCCTGCACCTCTACTGACTGCGTACACACACTTTCTACACCTCCACAACTCGCGTGTGTATGCTAGCTGCACCATTACAACCCATGTAAACTCACAAAAAACATGAAAAATAAAAAAAGTTGCAAAGGGATACAGGTTTTTGGGTAGTTACCTAACCATTTTACTGCCCATAGCCAGTCACCCAACCGAATAAATATCTTTTTGGCCTATAAAAGAAGGTGTTGGGGTTCCATTCCTAGAAGAAGGATGAGAGAAAAGAAACTCTACCCATTTCAGTATCCCCCCTTTGCCCCAATATTTTGCAACCACATTGTGAGTTTGAGCCAAAATTCCTTTTTTATCCCTTCTTCCTCCATTGCAAACCCTTGCCATTTCCCTAGAGAGAATTGAAGAGGAGAAGAATACATGGAAGCAGTTGGTGCACGGTGAAGAGGAGCCCAAGACTGAGTTCGAGGAGTAGTTGTTGGTCTCATATTGTAAGCGACTTTGTGATATTAATATAAAGAAATACTTTTTCTGTCCCGCCAAATGATGTCTTCAATCTTCATGATTTATTTGTATTTTTGTTATGATATCTAACCCACTAATCCATATATAGAATGCATGCTTGTAGTTTCTTGTTTGTCTTTTGGTGAATGCAGGTTGGACTTGGGAGGAGATTTGCAGTCGAGAAACAACTGAGCACAAAGGGATTGACACCATACATAGATTTTAAGGTAAGCTTATCAGATCCCTATAATTTGTTTTTTTATGTATGATTGCTAGACAACAAATAGAGGAGAAGAAACAAAAGAGGAAAAAAACAGAGAAGGAAATTGTGCATGCACACACATAGCCAGAAATGTAGAGAAAATAGAACATACCAGAGCTCGAGGAGAGAGAATCTATGAAAGAGTGAGTGAGAAGTAGACTCACAGAGTAGTTGTGCAGTGAGAATAGGTGTTCGCTAGTGTAGAATTGAAGAGAAGAAGAAGTCGAAGATCTTTCCTTGAATAAAATAGGAAGCTTTTCTCAATTATTGATGATCATGCTAAAATAGAGAAGACTCGGATCCAGACTAGATCAAAATAGGACTATATCTTGGTGCTTACGAGAAAGAAATGGACATTGGTAATGGGAAGTCGCCGAGGGAATATTTAGCAAAGAAGGGACTCCCTTGTGCAAAGTAAATCTAGTTAACAAACCACCTAATAAACTTATAGAGTTCATGAGATCATTGGGAAGGGGTAAAATTTTGTTATTATCGGTGGGCGAAGGAGAGTATCCTTCCTAGATCATCTGAGTTGGTGACCAATTGAACCATTCCCCTTGTGGTATCATGGATTGGCATGGGGGTGGAATATTGTAGGAAGGCACTCTACAATAAGGCCTGAGGTTGGGAGGAAATACATCCTGTCTCAGTCAGTTGGTTTTGGCTACTTCCCTGATCATATATGTGTTTAAACTAGTTTGTTTAAATTGTACATGAATGGTGTATGCTTATATTTTTATGGGTTAAATGGGAAATGTGAATGCTTTTAATTAATAAATTGAAAATCCTGAGTAAGTGAGATATGTTGTGAATGATATTGTTTATCCTGTTAAATAGTGAAATGAATAAGTGTGGATAGTTTGTGTTCCTATGGACCATGTAGCTTTAGAGGAAGGTTTGTAGGGCATCAACAAAATCTTTATCCATGAGAAGATGGGAGTACCCTTGGGGTTCAGAGGTCCTCATGTAAGCTGAGAGATCCTAAATTTCAAAGAAACCC
>JASDQU010502654.1:14259-52259 GCA_032191745.1 Picea mariana | reverse complement strand
TGTACCTCAAACTCTTGCAAGTGTTGTTAAAATATCTACCAAGTTAAGTAGAACCCCTGAATGATACTCTCCTTCATTGTATTATTTATTGTTGATTGATTCTGGTGAACTAGAATGTTATGAAGAGTCAATGTAGGTAGACACTAAAAAAAAGTGGGAGCAAGACATGAAAGAGGAAATGGATTCCCTGGTAAATAACCAGACTTGGAACTTGGTTCAGTTTCCTGCAAGAAACATAACATTGCATAATAAATGGGTTTACAAGTTGAAGGAAGAAGATGGAGGAAAAAATTGATACAAGGCTAGACTTGTTGTAAATGGGTTTGCACAAAATAAAGTAGGTTTGTTCAACATGATCCTTGTCTGCACTTTGTGATCTTTTTCAAGGAGGATTCATGCTTGAATATGGAAAAAGAAACATATTTATCATGAGTATTGAAAAATGAATGTTAAATAATGCATCTAGTATTTAATAACTCTAGAGAGGATAATTTGAGAAGAGAGACGACTTGGTTTTAATTCTGGGAATTAAATTATGTTATTTTGTGATATCGGTGAGAAGAATATTTCTTCACCGATATAGGCCCATATAGGTTCCAACACTATGATCTCCACTAATATACCAAGGTGGTATTGGCAGGGAAACCATGATCTTCTATCTATGTAGTAAGTCCATATTGATGGGACAACTAGGGTCATTTTCCAATTTAGAAAGATTGTATCGAGACCAAAACCATGATTTTTTGCCAATGCACTATGTTGTATCAGCACCAAAATTGTGATCTATTAGGTCTGGTGTAGTATGACTGTATCGATGGGAATGCTATGGTCATTGTCAATGCACAAATCTATATTGGTAAGAGCGCTACGATCTTCGTTGATGAACAATTAGGTGTAGAATAGACTTAATATGGAGTCTGGTTTTTTTATTATCTCTAACACTTTAAAACAACCCAAAATTTCTCTTGACAAGAATGTAATCAATACTTTGACAATGGAAATCGATGTGCAGTGACAAGAACATTACTAGGGCTTTAACATTTCAAGGTGGAGAGGGAACAATTTAAGTGGAATCTTTCTCTCGAGCGTTGATGTAAAATGTCCAAGCGACTTCCAAGGGGGGAGAGTGCATTTAGGCATGGCCAAGGGCTGGAAAGATAATGTGTGATGACCTTGTAGTGTCAAAGGAAAAGGGGAAAAAATATGACAACAAACCCTATCCATTTGATTGCATAAGTCTGGGGGATTTGGGAAGTAAGGAGCAACAATGGATGCAAGGATATTTGCATGTGGGTTGAAGGGTTTAGGTCGAACCCTTTTCCCATATACATATACATACATGTGACAGATAATGGTTTAGGTGAATTTATGACCAATAAAGATTTGATATGTTTAAAAAAGGGGTTGGTGGTTGTGAGAGAATTTTGACAGCAAGAATTCTCCTTTTCTTGTGGTTTCCTTGTCTTGGGGTTGCCAAAATGGAAGGAAAAGGATGAAATGGGGTTTATATAGCCCCATTGGGACCCTTTTGACACAAAACTCAAGATATATGGGCGTGAGAAAGATGCTCTATGCATGCCAAAACAAAGGGTCACATTGTCATATCAAAGGTTAGAGGAAGATGGGGGCCAATGTATCAACACCAAGAGGATGATCCAACATGGTGTATTAGTGTCGAGAAGGTCATCCAACATCAATGCATCAACACCAGATATTTTATGGGTGCCGATATGCATCAGTGATTGAAGGGGAAACAATACCAACATATCAATGGTGAATGGAATATTAAGTGTCGATGTATATGTGGTTATGGGAAGATTGTTCATGGAATTTCGACAAGGAAAGGAGGATGGAGAGACGAAAAGAAAATAGTTAGTAAAAGAATGAACTAAGTATTGTCCCTTTTATGTGTCATTGAAGAAATTATCAAAGCTATTGACATTGGGTATATTAGTGAACGAAGGAAGATATCCTTCGTCGTATTGTTAAGGAAGACATTTCTTCCACTGATACTGCCTATATTGACGAGTCAACAAGATGGTAAAAAAACTAAGTAAAGAAGGGAAAAAAGGTATCAAGATTGCACAAGAAAAACTTAGGGTCCTTTCACATGATAAAAGGGCCTTGAAAAGTATAAGGGAGGGACCTTATTTCTTGAGAAAATTTTTCTTCATAAGGAAAAAATAAGAAAAGGAAAATTTGTTGGTGTTGGAACAAAAAGAATGCACGACAACCAAAAAACACAACCACCACCATTATATTATAAAATTGCTCTTAAAAAAATAGAATTTATATAGGAGTTTAACAATAATTGTAATGGGAATCTAGTTCACAAGGGAGGACCGTGTTTCTCGGAGCAACCGTAAGCTAGGGTTTGGATAGTTGCAGCCCTTGCAGAGAGTAGCATGAGCACCAGAGGAGGGGTTAAGGGGACCCCCTCATACAAACAGATAGTGGTAGACAAAGGGAAAGGGCCAAGGGGTGGAGTATTCAAGGCACCAATGATAGGCACCTTGGGATCAGACCCCGGGATAGGTCAGGAAAGAAACAAGGGGAAAAGTGAACGCAGGGAAGAGGAAGAAAGAGAAACTCAGAACGAGTCACAAGACACAACAAAGACCAACCAGACCGAAGGGATTAACCCATGCAAACTGAAAGAAACACCAATACCTAAGGTGGTATTGGAGGATCCACAGATGCAACTCTACAGAGATCAGATTAAGGCGCATGCGCTAATCTGCAAAATTATGGGATTATGGCCCACAGAAAAAGCATTGCGTAACTGGATCAAATATCACTGGAAGACAAATGGGGAAGTGGAGCTCCACCTAGGCTCGAAAGGTTTCTTCATGGTGGTATTCATAAACCTGGAGGACAGAGACAAAGTATTTGAAGGAGGGCCATACTTCCATGCATCAGTAGGACTGTACATTCAACCATGGAAGGAAAATTTCTCCCCAGAAAAAGAGACCTTCAAAAAGGTACCAGTCTGGCTGAGACTCTACTCCCTACCCTTAGAATACTGGCTACCCTCCACTTTCAAAGCAATAGGGAATAAACTGGGGAAATATATAAATACCGCAGAAGAAACCTTGAAAGGGAGATACACATCCTACGCAATAATATGCATAGATATGGATGTGTTGGGAGCACTCCCAGAAGCGATATGCCTCGAATTCAAGGATGAGGAATGGATCCAAAACATTGATTATGAACAAATCCCCTTCCGATGTAGAACATGCCACGAACATGGCCACCTGATCAGGGAATTCCCTCTTAATAAAAAGAAAGAAACAAAAAATTCCAAACCACAGCAGGATGAGGATGGATTTGTTAAACCAAACCCTAGAAGTAGAGCCAACAAAAGGCAGAGAAAGCAGGAAATAACCCAGAGGTCTGATTGAGTTCGTAAGGAAGGGATAAAACCAATCAAGGGGCAGAGGCCAAGAAGGATGCATTAACAACTCAGGAACTTCGAGAACAAACACCAAACAAGCCCACTGACTGACCTAACAACTAGAAGGAACAAGGAAGCTGCAAAAATCTGATGGAAGGAGAAATCAAAGATGACAACACCCCCATGCAAGATGCATAGGGAGAGGTGGAAATGACACTGAGCAAAGTAGGCATAGAAGATCCAGAACTCAAAGACTTGGTGGAAAGGGAAGGGATAGACCTCATGAACATACTGGAGCAATGGAAAAGATAGGGAGTGGACAATGTACCAATAGAGCAACTAGACCACATCTAGTACCTGTTCCTCCTAAGGGAGGAAGCCAAAGCTAGAGGCCAAAAGCGAGCACATGGGTAGATTGGACACCTAGGAGTCAAATTCAATGAGGTACAACCACCACTCGCACCCAAACAGACCCGGAGGAGAAAAGGCAGGAAATCCAACGGTGTAGCCCTGCAGGAGATTGGAGTGCTACTGATAAACTCTGGTAAGATAAAAAAAACTCTGCCCCAACTCCCCTCCGCATGTTTAAAATGAAGGTTATAACATGGAATATAAGAGGCCTAAACAACCCAAGAAAACAATGAATCCTTAGGAATAGATTAAAATAGGAACAACCAGATCTCTGTTTTATCCAAGAGACCAAGTGTAATATAGAAAGAATGGAAACTATCAGTCAACAATAATGGTGCAAGTACAATATGGTGGCCATTGGAGGCCACCAAATGGAAGGAGGCATCCTCACCCTATGGAACCCACAAGTACTAAGCCTAATAGTAGCTGAAGTGACAAGGCATACCATTACGGTCCACATGCAAATCATTGGGAACACAGAGGAGATTTTATGCACTAATGTGTATGGACCCCAGGTGCTAGAGGATAGGAGAGGAATGCTAAGTGATCTAGCAGACCTCAAAAACTAAGCCAACAACCTCCATTGGATCCTAGCTAGGGATTTCAACATCATCATTCCACTCAGGTGAAAAAAGGAGCGACAAGAAGATTGGATAGAGACGCAGAGGAATTCTCAAAATTCATAGACACGGCTGAAATGGTAGATATGAAAACCAAAAATGGCCATTTCACATGGAATAATAAGCGAATGAGCCAACATCAGGTAACAACAAGACTCGACATATTCCTAGTGTCAGATTCAGTCATTATGCAAGGGCTAACCTTAGACTGCAACATCCTTCCATGAGGGGGATCTGATCATTGGCCAGTGCAACTAGAAGAAGGCTTCCAAAACACACCAAAGAACAGACCCTTCAGATTTGAGAAATTTTGGATGGAACTCTTGAATTTCAAGGAAAATATCAAGCAGTGGCAGAGTGAAGAGAAACCAGAGAAAGAGACACAGATGTTCAAACTCTACACGAAACTAAAATATATCAAATATAGGCTCAAGGAGTGGAACAAGGACACCTTTGGGAATATAAACGAAGTGAAGAAAAACATAGAAGTAAAAATGAAAAAACTCCAGGAAACCTGCATTTTGGAGGGCTACAATGAGAAAAGGAAAAAAGAGGATATCTAGATGACCCAGGAATGGGATGAAAGGTGCCAACAAGAAGAAACTCTCTGGAGACAAAAGTCCTGGATCAGATGGCTAAAGGAAGGGGAGAGGAACACCAAGTTCTTTCACATAACAACCATGGCGAGAAGAGCCCATAACAAAATATTGAAGATAAGGGACCCGGATGGAATAGAAAGAGAGTCCCATAAGGACATTGAAACAACATTGGTAAACCACTTCCACAGGATCGCCCAAGAACCCAATCAGGATAGAATGGAGGCCATACAAAAGGTGACCCAACACATCCCTCACCTGGTAACAAAAGAATAAAACAAAAAATTGATCAAACCCATTGTGGAGGAAGAAATATACTAAGCACTCCAGGAAATTCCCAATGGAAAAGCTCTAGGCCCAGATGGGTTCACAACGGAGTTTTTTAAAGCTTGTTGGGAAGTTGTCAAACAAGATTTCTACAAGGTAGTAGAAGACTGTAGAAGGTCAACCTCAATCCTGAAAGAACTAAATGCTACTTTGATAACACTCATCCCCAAATAAAATGAAGCCAAAACTCTTGATCGTTACAGACCAATAACGCTGTGCAATGTGGTGTATAAGATAATTTCCAAGGTTATAGCCAACCGACTGAAACCACTACTACCCACACTGGTGTCGCAAGAGCAAGCAGAGTTCATAGAAGGAAGGAAAATAATGGACAATATTATCCAATCCCATGAACTGATCCACACCCTAAAGCTTCAGAAAATAGGGGGAATGATAATACAAATGGACCTAGCGAAATCCTACAAAAAAATCAACTGGCACTATATGGTCAGAACCCTGGAAGCCTTCGGCTTCACCCAACACTAGATCTAATGGATAACCAACCTAATATCCACAAAAATCTTCTCGCTACTAGTAAACAGAGCCCCTGCCAAACCTTACTACCCCACGAGAGGCATCAGACAGGGAGACCCGCTGTCCCCCTTTTTATTCATCCTAATGATGGAAGGACTCATTCAAGGCATAAAAAGTGAAACCACAATTGGGGAAATAAAAGGAATCAAACATTATGAGAATTTTCCAACTTCCACACACCAACAGTTCATGGATGATACCTTACTTCATGTCATGCCCACAGTCAAGGAAGCAGAAGCCTACAAACAAATCTTAGATGAGTTTGGGGAAGCCTCAGAGGCTGAGATAAACTAGTCCAAATCAATGATATTCTTCTTTAACACCAACCTAGCTATCCAAAGGAATTTAGCCAACATCCTAGGATTTGAACAAAAAACCCTCCTAGCCAAGTACTTAGGCATCCCTCTGACAGACAAATCCTACAAGAGGTCAATGTGGGAAGGAATAATCAACAAGCTTCAAGACCGGGTAAACAATTGGACTTTTAGATCCCTCAACCTGACAAGAAGACTTATCCTAACCAAGTCGATTCTGCAAGCTATCCCAACATTTATGATGTCAGTTTTCTCAGCCCCCAAACGAATTTTACAAAAAATAAGAACCATACAAAGGGAATTCTTGTGGCGCGGAGCAGAAACAAGGAAAAAATGGGCACTAGTGGCTTAGGAGAAGGTGTGTAATCCAAGGAGAATGGGAGGCCTTGGGCTACACGACCCGCAAGTAACTAACGATGCTTATGGGGTGAAGCTCTGGTAGAGATGAGTCAAACAAATGACCATGCCATGGGTTAACCTCTGGAAGGAAAAGTGCGCCTCAGATATTATTAACCAAGACAAAATCCGCTTCAGAGGAACCAAGGAGGGTTCAACCATCTGGAACTTATCCTAGCGCAACAAGACCTGGATCCAGACACACAACTTTTGGGAAATAAGGAATGACAGAACCGCTAGATTCTGGGAGGACGCCTGGCAACAAGAACCCAAAATGGAACAATTGGGTCGGGAGGAACTCCAATAGGAGATGATGGCGCAAGGCAAAACCCAATTTTACCATTACTAGAAACAAGAAGTAGAGCGCAACAAATGGAGAATCTGGAACACTCTCACCCCACAAACTAGAGACTAGATCACAACAACAGTTAAAGAAGTGGAGGAGGAATTGGGGAGAAGGAAAATTACAGTCAAGGATGGAAATGACCAGCTGAGATGGGGGCACAAAGATGGAGGGGAATTCAATCTTAAATAAGTACGGCACTACATAACAAACTAGGATCAAGAAGTTGTGGTGTATCATTGGGACAAGCTCTGGAATAGCCCCTGTTGTTCCAGAGTCTGTACTTAAGGCTTAGAAGTATAGTGTTTAGGCATCCAAAAGTGGGTAAAAGGTGGAGAAGAGAGAAACGTCAACCTTTGACAAAGGAAACTAGGGAATATTTCTATGTTGGTGTTATCTAGCTTCCAACTGTTCCTGGATAGTTATATCTTGTTCGATGGCTGCCCATGAACATTCAAGTTCAACCCGGTTAGTAGCTGTTTTAAGAATAGTATCGAAAAGGTTTAAGGCAATGTGCATTTGGTTTGATAATCCGGGTTCAATATTGGGCTGTGTTGGTACAGGGACAGTCATAGAGGAACAGTAAAAGTAGGAAAAATTTCAGAGAGAGATTAAGTGTTGTCTCAATTTGGTCGTATAAAAGAGAATTTATGGTTTCAGGAAGAAAATAGGGATGCCTATCAAAGGCTCTTTCCCGTAACTGAGTTATATCTTAATAAAATGTATGAGGTGGGAGAAAAACATTTAGCTATCTATGATGTAAGGCTCCTATCAAGGGAGAATCTCATGTATAAACAGAAGAGGAAAACTGTAAAGAAATAACCCGATGTAGCATAGAATATGTGTAGAATTCTGAAAGTGTTGACTGGTCCTACACCCGCTGATAGCTAGTACAGAGGAAAAACAGTAAACAATTAGAGAAAACCAAAATTCATTCACTATAGTAGTGGTCGTACTAAATTATAATGAAGCATTCATCAGTTATGAATATGAAATGAAATGAAAATATGAGATACAAGGAAACAAACTCATAACACAGTCGTGACGGAATTGAGAATCTTCAAATTTGCTTTGTATTAACTCTCAAAAATTGTAAAAACTCTGTTACAATCGACACAAAAAGGTCCAGCCTTTTTCCTTCTTTCAATGGTGTATTTATACAGTTTACAATAAGATAGAAGCTCAATCATTACAAATTTCGGTTATGATAGGGAGCAGAGCAATCGCTCCATTTCTTTTTCTCTGTCTTCACTTGGTACCAGACATTTGTCCTCGCGCGTGCTCGGTATAGGTGACACATCTTTCAACCAGCTGAGATATTAGCCTCGACGGTTCTGCTTGACAGCTGGCTTCAAAAAAGTAACATTCTCGGGCTAACTGCAGTAGCCTGTCTTCCATCTCTCTATCTATGATGTCAATAGCACATAATTGCGTGATCAGTTTGATCATACATTTGTCTATTTGGACTATGTCTGCCATAGTCACTTGGGAGATTTCGGCCGAATCCCTTTCTTCTTTTTCCTTTAAATCAAGCGAGATTTTTTCCATATTCATCTGAATCAAAGCCTCGGCACTACCTCCACTATCAATACCTAGCAGATCCCCATCTATAGAACTAAAAGCCTCTTCCAAGGCATTTGTTACCGTTTTGGCTTGCAGCTTGCCTTTCGATATGTTGTGCTCCCATTCTTTCAATAGAATGTTTCCTCTGGTCTGCTCCGAAATGGTCAACCTGGGAGTACTTCCTGAATCCTGGTTGTTTGTGGCTATCACAGCCTCTTGGAAGGCAACCCGTGCTGCTCCAGCTTCCCTTTCTCTAGCAGATAAGGTCTCTGAAACCTGATTGACTAGCAAACAGTTGTCTCGGATCGCTTCTACCTTTCTGAGTAAATTTCGTTGGGCCGCAGAGACTCTGCCCTGAATCTCCATCGCCTGGGATTGAAACATCCCGATATCTAGCACTTTGCTTTCGGCGATTTCCACCCTAGCCTGCGGCTGCTGGATCAAATATTTTTGCTGACTCACTTGTATCTTACCATCCTGAACTACCAACTGCGCTTGTTCAAGCTTAGACTTGAGCAGCTCTATCTCATTTTTATCGGCCAACCTTTCTTGCTCTATACCCACACTCGCTTGGTCTTTGGCAGTCTCTGCTGCTGTGGCTAGTCTAGCTTCCAGGGTCTTGATGAGGAGATTCTTTCGTTTCAGCTGGTTTTTTAGAAGCCTGACTGAAAACTGATTCGCCGAGGCATATGCTCCTAATGTCCCTGCTATCTCAGTCACGAATTGTTCATTTTTCTTTTCCTTCCCATCAGTTATGATTTTGTATTTCTTGGCTGTCAACTCCCCTTCTTGGTAAAATTCTCTCTTTACCACTGCTTTTCTCTTCTTATCGAAGAAGAACTCATTCATAGGGAGCTCTTCTACCCTTATAGGCCTCAATTCTTCATTGAAGATCCACCCTGCGTCAATAATTCCTTGAGTCGACTGCAAGGGAGTAACTGATGTGATAGGTTCTCCGACCTGCTTTGCTAAGTTTCCCAGAGTAGTAACCGGACTCTGCTTCTTTGGAGGGTCAGGAGTCTTTATTTCTGCTTTAGGACTCTTGGTTTTCTCTCCCTCGTCCTGGTGTTTTTCTTGATCAAGGTTCGCATCCTTAGAGCCTTCGACATCCTTTTGTTTGACATCCGTCGTAGTTGGACTCTCGCCCCGCAACACTGCGGGAAGACAACTGCGTCGATGTTCTTGGAACTTCAGAACATCGGCTCTCGCCTCGGGTGCCAAGGTTTGTATCCGAGCTAGAATCTCGGCATAGGACCTTGCGCCTCGGAAAATGTCATCCGAGGGTGAATTCCTGTGCTCAAATCTCTTGAGCTCGCAACTAGCCAGATGATTGCTCACAACCCTCTGCGGATCGTGCTTTTTATATACAATTTGGACCAAATCTAGGTCTTCCAGGGATGCTACCTCAGCTTTGGCATGCCCAAAATCTAATAAAGAATAAGAATTTAAATGAACAGGAAATGGTGGCCATACCTTCTTTGAGTATCCCTTAAGCTCCTTGCTTATACCACCAATTACTGTTTGTCTGACAACCTCGCAACAAACCAACTTGTTAGGGATGAATAATGGCAGTGCATGCGAGGGAACAGAAGCCCCGAAAACTCTGAGGTACGAAAATTTGGCCTCCACATACCAGTCAGATATGCTGCTCATATTTGTCACTATACTATCCAAGATCCTGGGTGGCGGGTGACCAAAAATAGTGACATGCAGGGGCACCATCACCCAGTTGAAGATTTCATACACAAAATTTGTCGCTTTGTTTTCCCATAATTTTGCATGATAAACGTGTATGGGTTGGTCTTCTGCTGGAGTCCAACTCCAGCTCATTAAGGGAAATGGTGTCAAAAAACACACGGTGTCCATAATGTATGCCGACATGAAAAACAAAGACGCCTTTCCGTTCTCTTTCTGCGCCCGATACTCCGTGATTCGACTGGTCAAACTATCGGACAGTATTTTCGCCTAGTCGAAGGAACTGCCTTCGGCGACCTGAAACATTAGAGGCACCCATGGAAGATAAAATGTGAGGTGTCTTTTTTCCCATATAGCCTACATGTCATCATGGCAACATACTTGTACTGTGGTTCTAAAGAAGCGATTGAATATATGCCGTGGCTATCAGCTCTGAACTTCGCGGTGTTCGAAACCCAATCTTTTATTAAACAGGACATGGTTTTATCATACTGTATGCATTCCTTCTGCTTGAACTCATCCAAGAATTCGGCGCCATATGTGTAGTCGGACGTTGTGGGCAGCTTATACATGGCTTGCAGATGTTCTGGCCTGAAAGTCTCGATGGTGACTTTCTGCTCATTCATGATGGTTCTGGTCGGTATGTCCACATGGTATAATGTCCATCGGACCATGTCATAATATGGAAGAAATCATGGCTTGGCTGCTACTTTGTGCATTTTGGATTGGATGACTATCTTGTACTTGGTGGTTATATCATCATTTTCGTTGTCACTGGAGTCATCGGAATAATCCACCAATTTGACCTGCAGAACATCCGAAATGAATGACCAATTCGGGACCAAGTCGATACTTCGAGGCGAAGTATCAGTGACATTGTCTGAGCCTTGTTCTGAAACCTAGACACTGGCTTTGGATGCTTTTCACGGAGCCATGGCTGGAGATTGTGTTTTAGCTCTTCTGCGATAGAAATACGTATACATACAGAAGTCAGCTTGCTCAGCGATAATGTGCTCTGCGTAATGTAGAAATGAATTTGTTAAAATGTATAACAAAGCTTATATATATTCAAAAAATCGGTACCTTTCAGAATAGGCCTGTCAAATCATTTTTAGAAATAAATCTTGCCATAAAAATACGATCTTTATTCGTCGATTTGCCCTATTTTCTAATTAATGCCATAAATTTTGGCGGTTTGAAATATCAGTTGGTGCATGGAAGGAATAAGGCTACCTCGTAAAAGGTGCAAGCATCAAAACACAGGATAAATTGATTTAGCTTAATTAATCCGGTTTTACCAACGTTAATTTATCTTTCGCCACTCATTGTATCGGGAATTTTGCTTTAACACTTTGAACCTCTAACACCCGAGATTGCAATGATAGACTTTGGTTAATGAAAAATGTGATTATGATTAGGAGCTCGATTAATTTCATCATTATTATATTTTCCATATCGCGACTCGGAGCTTCGAAAATAAGTTTCCGGGAGGTTTGGGTGCCGAGCTGTGAAACCGCGGGATCGTGATAATACGTCTTAATAAAAAGGGAATATAAACTCAGGTTTAGTAATTAATTAATTACGTTTATATCCTTATCGTGATTTCACGAGTTGGGGTTTAGACGGTGTAACTTTTAACAAAGAAAACGCCAAGTGGCGAATTGCCGACAAAACTTTTACCATGGTTTAGCTTTTACTTTTAACCTTGACACGGGTTACTAAATTAAGGACCTCGTGTTCTCAGCTATCGGGGCTACGATAATAAATTTTTGGATTTGGTGAACGCCGAGGTGCGAAAACCCGATGACGTTTAATCACGGTTTAGGAAAAACTTTACTCTCGTTACTACCCTGGGTGAAAGATTAAAGCGATTTCGTCATTTCGTAGCTCGGGATGTGTTAACTACATGGCTTATAGTATCCAACCTACGAGATCCCGAGGTAGAACAAAAAGAGGAAACATTTTTACGAAAGGTTGGACTCGTCTTGAGAGTACAATAATCATCGTTGCTCGCGTGATAAAGCTTCAAAGATCTTGAAACCACAAAGGGGAAATATGAAAACCATCTTTCGATTTCGAGCATTAAAACATAAAATTTGTGACAGGCTAAAAAAAAACAAAGGCGGCTCCAACATAGGCTCCAACTAGGGATCCCATTTTCTTGTAAGGCGGGAAGAACAGTAGACCACATGCCAATATTGGGTAAATGGAGTCAATGGCTTCAATAAGGTGAAAAGGTTCCTGAGAAAAGGGCAACCAAGGGGGAAAGAAACTTTGTTCTTTACCTCAAAAAGCTTTTTCAAAATCAGATACTCTTTTTAAACTTTAGCTGTAGTCCCTTTCACAACTTTCCCTTTCCTGCTACTAAATTTAGTTCTGCTTGAAGACAATTGAAACAGTCCTAGGAGACCCAACAGATCTTGCGGCTATCGGCTTGCATCAAAAGAATAAGATTATATGTTTTTAATTGGGAAGTCCCGTCTGAATTTGGGATGTGGATTAGGTTTTAAAAAGCATTGGTTACCAGAGTAGAGTGATATTCATGTATAACAGCCTTACAGATATCTCAGATATTGCTTCACTGCCAGCGAGCCTGTTCAGTACCCCGGTGAAGTTATCTGGCTCCTTTTATAGAATTTCCTTTCACCACTTCATAATATATTCATGCATTTAAATGCTGAGACAAGGGCAATCATTTCTAAATTTCCTTTCATCGTCTCTTGGACTAGGTGGGTGCAATCATTTCTGAATTTCCTTTCACCACCTGTCTTATAATTTGCTTTTTAGAGCGCGAAGATGGGGGCAATCAGTTTGTATCAGGGCTGATATCTGTGTAATATTTTGCATTATAGGTCTGTCAACTTACTTTGATTACTCGGTACCAACCTTCCCTTGACCTTCACAACACGTTCGTTCTTAGGGAGAAAAAGGAAAATAACTTTTTTAGGGCATTCTATTTGAGAAAGCTTCAATCCTCTGATGCCGTTGAAAAACCTAGGAAAGTTAGGGTCAGTCTAAACGTTCCTTCGCTTAGCAAGTGATCGAGTAGTTGTGAAGACCAACTTTCTTTCCACAATCTGCTTTGAAGCTCACGAGGTTGAAACGAAATTTTTTTATCCCTTCGTATATGAAACGGAAAGATGGTGACTTTTTAAAAGGTAAACCCAAAGATAGAAAGGATGCCAGGTAGTGACTTACTGACTAAAAATACAGAGGTCAAAAAATTCAAAACTGACTCTCGTAGAGATTTTCGGGGATACTTTACTTTGACTGACTGTTTTTAATTTTGGGTGAATCGTTTAAATTGTCTTAATTTTTCCAAAGATTATTAAACCAAGAAACAACTCTGTTATTTATCAATTCAGCTGGCGTTGCAGTTTGAGTGAGGTTACCTCAGTTTCTTTTAATATTCCTTTAAAACATGTCCTTTAGGAAAATTCATCTATACCTTTTTGTTTTAATTTCTTTGCAAAATATCAAATTTCTTGGATATTACCTGTTTAAGATGATTTATTTATGATACCAACTTTCGGTTTACTTTTCCTGCCATTTTGTGAGCAGTTGGAATCTTGTAAGAGGTAAATACGAAGATTATCTGAAATGTGTCGAAATTTCATGAACAAAAAATAAAAATCAAGAGCAATGTTTAAATGAAAAATACATATATGTACATAAGTTTTTATTTTTTTATTTTTTATTTTTTTTTTGAATCTGGCAACTGTTACATCATGTAATGCTTCAGATACTGCCCATTGACAGGGGCATTGGGAACTTCACCGTCTATATTTTCCAGTAAGAAAGAATTTTTTCCTTCCAAAGCCGAGACCCTGAACAGTCCATACCAGAGGTGGTCAAATTTACCATGTTTTGCTGCTTCTTCCTTTCTTGCATCCCACCTTAACACTAAATCACCTGGGAGGAATTCTCTTTCCTTTGCTTTGTGGTCAAATAATGCCTTCATGTCATCTTGGTACTTCTGCATCTTTTCATCTACTTCGACTCTATGCTGTTGAACCTCAATCAGCTGATTAATTCTCCTGGTGACATGATTGAGTTCTTCATTTTGATCTTTCCATAACTTCATTACTGGTAGCACTAGGTTTATAGGTAGAAAAACATATGTCCCATAGACCATTTGAAAAGGAGAAATGCTGATAGACCTTTTAGTGCTTATGCGATTCACCCACAATGCGTATCTTAAGTGCACATGCCAAGACCTTTTGTTTTCATCCAATACCTTGTTTATTATATTTACCAGGCTCTTGTTAGATGACTCAGCCAATCTGTTTCCCTGGGGGTAATATACTGTGGAATGGCCAAGAACGATGTTATACTTTTGACAGAAGCTGATCATAGCCATAGATTTCAACGCCTGGGCATTGTCAATAACTATCTTTCGGGGGCAACCAAATCTTGACAAAATATTGTCTTCTAAGAAATCGATTACCACCGAGTATGTTTCCATTTTGGTTGGAATGGCTTCCACCCACATAGTAAAATAATCTGTAGCTGTTAAGATCCACTTGTGTTGAGCACTAGAGTGGGGATTAGTCTCTCCTATGAAGTATACACCCCATTGCTAGAATGGGGCTTCAGCTTTGACTGGAACTAGAGGCAGTGCCGGGAGCTTCTATTTACCTGTGAATAGTTGAAAAGGGTTGCAGGCACGCACTTTGGCATTGACGTCCGAAAAGAGTTTTGGCCAGTAGTACCCATCCCTCAAGATCTTGTAAGTTGTAGCTCTCCATGCGTGATGCCCCCCATAAATTCCCTCATGAAATTCCTATATAACGCTGAGTTTCTGATTCAACTAAACAGACTAACAGAAAACCGAGTGGATCTTTCCAATATAGCTGACTTTCGGCGATACAATATTTAACTGCATGGATTTTTAAATTCCTGGCTTTAGATGGTGATAGCTCATTTGGCATTTTAGAGTTAACATGTATGATACTATGTCTCTGTACCAACCCGATGATAAGAACTTCTCTTCGATCTTGTTTGGACTTGTTTCCTCATTCAGCTCATTTAGGTCCGTGTCTTCATTGCCTTCCTATAGACAACTGATATCTAGGGCTCTGAAATTCGACTCAGCTAAGAGTTTGGCCAAGCCTTTCCCTTTTACCAATTTGGTCGGTTTGACTTCCAGATCAAATTCTTGGATTTTGGCGAGCCATTGCCCTCTTTTTCCATCGCTATCTGGCTGCACCAATATATCTTTCACAGAACTGGTAGGCACGTACGCAATTATATTTGAGTGTAGTACATATGTTCTAAATGCCTTTAATGCTTTTACCATGGCGTACGCCTGTTTTTCTATTATATCATACTTCAGTTCTGCGTCTCTAAGGCTCTTGCTGAAAAAGGCGATTAGTTGTTCGAATCCTTCTTCGTTCTTTTGTAGGAGCACCACGGTGATAGTGTGTTCGGAGGCAAATGAGAAGATAAGAAAACCTTTTAGATAGTCGGGGCTTGCTAACACAGGTGCCTCGCTTATGACTTTCTTAATATGCGCAAATGATGCTCTGGCCTCGGTTGTCCAATTTACTCTGTTGTCCTTCTTCAACATACCTATGATCAATTTTACAATCTCAGCGAAATTTGGAATAAACCTTCGTAAAAATTTTATTCTTCCTAAGAAAGATTGAATCTCTTTTACATTTCTGGGAATATTTATAGTATCTATTGCTTCAATCCTCTTAGGATCAATCCTGATTCCATCCCTAGATATGATATGACCCAAAAGCTTACCTTCCCGCATGGAGAAATGTGATTTCTTTGGGTTTAAAGATAGACCAAACCTGCGGCATTTTTCGAAATTCTATTCGAGATGCATCAAGTGTTCTTCGTCGGTTTTAGAGAAAACCATCAAATCGTCGAGGTAAATGACTACGAACTTATCCCTTTCTCCAATGAAAGCGATGTCCATAGCACGCTAGAATGTGGCCCCTACATTCATCAAACCAAAAGGCATTTTGTCATACATGAACGTACCCCATGGCATGGTGAAAGCAGTTTTCTCCCTGTCTTGTTCATTCATGGCGATTTGATTATAACTAGAGAACCCGTCAATCATAGACATTCAGTTAGCTCCAACTACTTTCTCTAACACATGGTCCATTTTGGGCAGCGAATAGTTATCCTTGAGAGACGACTTATTAATATTCCTGAAATCCACACACAGTCTGATTTCCCCGCTCTTTTTGCTGACCGGGACCAGGTTTGCTACCCAGTCTGAATATCTCAGAGGTACGATTATTTTAGCGTCTAGAAGTTTCTTAACTTCTTTTTCGATCACAGGTAACAAAATGGGGTTGATCTGTCTAAGCTTCTGCCTAAAAGGTTTGACCCTAGGCTTCAAAGGTATCTTGTGATCAATTACGGAAGTGTCATATGTTCTTAACTCATCATAAGACTAGGCGAAAACATCCTTATACTGTCTGAGTAGGTCTTTATACTTACTTTTCATTTTGGGAGGAAGGAACTTGGATATTTTTACTATCTTGGATTCTGATTCAATTCCTATATCACAGTCTTCCACTTCTTCTGGTTGGGGTTGTAAAGTGGATTTTGCAGGTACGTCGTTCTGATCAAAGAGTCTTTCTAAAGGAATCAATCCTTTCAGAATCTGGTTGTTTTTAAGGACCAGCATACGATGATCAACAATTTTTTGTTGGAAAGCTTTAGGAGCTTCTCCTTCTTGCATGATCCATATCAGGTCATTTTGATTTTCTTGGTCTGCATGAGTTTCGGAGAATTCACCCACTGCGTCAAGAAATTTCTTAATTTGTTCGTCATCCTCAAAAACCTACCAGTGTTGGATATTGTCTGGTATAGATTGTCTGTGTCTGATTTCAATGTGATACTTCAATTTGAAAGTTTTGGGAGGAGAGAAGGTTGAAGCTGCTTTAGCCAATGCATCAGCATGTAAATTCTCTGCGCAAGGGATAAACTGGACATTTACGGATGAGAAAATTTTTTCCATGAGATCCCAGGCACAATTTATGCATGTTCTTAATTTGGGATGCTTGGCTTGGCACTGTCGATTTATCTGTTTGACTATTAACTTTGCATCACCATATACCTCTAAGTTATTTATATTTATCTTCTTGGCAACCTCTAATCCTAAGACCAACACTTCATATTCACATACGTTGTTAGTGTAATCTATATCCCACTGCAGTCGGTAGGAAAAAGGAACAACGAACTTACCTTCGGGAGCCACTAAAAGCACTCTTGCACCCGCCCCTTCAGAAGATGAAGCACCATCAAAATACATTTTCGAGACACCGGTGTTACACAGATCCTCTATCATGTAACTTGAATCCTCTTCCTCTATATCGTTTTCCTCCGAACAACCATCTAAACCATCATCAAAAGACAAGATACAATTTCCCATATCTTTGTCCATGATGTAAATAGGGAAATTGTTTGGGTTTTGAGGGTCACTCACTGTATATGCTAATCTCGTTTCTCTGTACAACCGATTAAACTGACCACCAAAAACATGAATTGTGGTGAACGTCATATCCAATTGAAGAGAGCCCCCCAACTTGGCTCCTCATGACCTAGACAACAGTAAGCCATACTTAGGGGGAATATATGCAATAACCACATCCATCAGAATACTCTTAACCGGGACCTGCGCCAGGGTAAATACCAAATCCTTTATCATCCCCATACACTTAACCCTTCTTGAGTCAAAAGAGTAAAGATCTCCATAAGGTCTGGTGATCTGGAGGCCCAATTTGTCCATGATAATCTTAGGCATAACGTTATGGGAGGCTCCGGAGTCTAACATGCAATTATGTAGCAATTGATCATACACATTTAAAGTGATATAAAAGGGAGCAATGGTGTCTTTGGCCGCTTCAAAATGAGGACCAAAAGTGATGTTAGGTTTGTCATCTTCTAGGTTTAAAATATCAGACTGGCTTTCTAGCTCAGGGACACCCATCGCTTTGGTAATCTGCTTTTGATAAATGGGGTTTTTTGCTAATTCTACCAAAGGGATTGGTATCTTAATTGTATTTATCTCATTTTCAAAACTGAAAGACCCGCTCACCTTGTCTGTTTCTTTGGTTGAGACTTCTGAATCCTTCCTTTCCGACTTATTCGTCTGGACCGCTTTATTACTCATGGTCCTGGTTGAAGACGCAATTTTATTTACTGTTTCGGTTCCTTGTGCTTGGGTTTCAACTTTTTCTACTTTGGACTCTTGTGTGCTTACTACTTTAGTTTTGTTGTTGGGTAATAAGGTCTCTTTCGGAGTAGGCTCATAATTTTGACCTCTTTGGAGGATTTTCTTGGGTTGAGTAGTTGAGATGGGCTTACTCTTAGATCTTAAGTTATACTTGGGTTGGATCTCAACCATTATCATCTCAATTTCTTGTTGAGATTCACAGAGATCAGTGTGATCACCTTCTTCACCCTTATTCAATGGTTGTTGCATGTTTAGATATTTTTCATAGTCTTCTCGAGTCAGATATGGTTGAGTGCAGTCATCACTGAAGTTTGTGACATCATTATCCGAATCTCCGAAGTCTTGAAAATCGTTCGTTCCTATAAAATTTTCATTATTTAAGGGAGCTTGTATTTTTTGATCTTCATTTTTTATTTGTCTTTGTTGGTTCAGGGGGTTGGGGTTCCTCTTGAAATCTTTTTTGGGGAAAGAGTCAGCTTTGGCATGTTCAAGCTCCATTCTGGATATTTCATTAGACAGTTCTTTAATTACTCTAGCCATATCGTCTACCCTATCATCTGCAGATCTATTAGACCCTGACGGACCTGCTTGTTCTCTAAAGCATTTGGTCTCTCGGTTTCCCATTTCTAATTTAGCTTTAAGCTTACCCGAAGCCATCATATTAGACTCTATTTCTACAGCATCATCCTGCATTCGGTTTAGGGTGGCTCCCCTTCTTTCTCGCAAAAGGAGTGCAAAGTCCGGTTCGAAAGCTCTGGTGAAAGTTACTTTGGCCGCGGGTTGGGACGTTTTAACCTTGGCTGGGATTTTATTATACAGTTTGTTGAATCTTTAAATAAATTCCGTGACTGTTTCTGAATTCCTTTTTCTCAAAGACCCAAATTCGGTTAAATAATATAGATGATCTTTTCTCTTGCCCCATTGTCTGAGGAAAGCATCTTCCAAAGTGTCATAAGACAAGATAGATGCTGCAGGTAGGCTCCGAAACCAAGTTCAGACCTGGCCTTCGAAGGTTTGGACAAGAAGTCTCGAAGATACGTTCTCATGCTCGATACCTAGGATATCTGCGAATTGGTCAAAGAAATTAATATGTTCAATCGTTGTCAGATCCCCTTCCCCGGTGAATTTCGGTAAATTCTTTATGTAATTTTCTGGAAGGTCGTGTAGAGGGACAGGAAATACTAAGGGAGCATATCTGGCTGCAACTTTCACAAACACTCTGGGAGGGGGGGCAAGCCCTTGGCGCCCAGCTCCTCCCCCTCCTCCTCCAATAAACCCTCCACCTCTTCCTATAAACCCTCCACCTCCTCCTCCGGCAACTGCCATCGTTATTTGTGGAAAGTTGTAAAGGGGATTTTAGAAAATTAAAAGTGAATCTTTATTTTCTTTGTGAAGAGGAAAATCTGACAAGGAAAGATAAGGAACGCGAGGACTTGGTTCCTCGGATTTTCAAGAGACGAAATCAGGTGAACCGACGAGTGTGGAAACCGAATGTGTAACACACTCTTTAGAATTTGGTGAGGTCAGGAAATTTAATTGAAGGAAAGATGGTATGTCAACTGACAACGAACTTTCAAGAGGACCCTTTCCTTTGTGTACTAAGGGGATTGTCGGATGAATCTCACTCCTAACTTCGGAGTAGTTTGGCGTTAAAACTTTAGTATCAAAGAGAGGAATGCATGAAGTTGAGGGTTCAGAAGAACTCTTAGTCTTCAGTTGTGGGGTTTTAAGTTTGTAAACTGCAGCGGTTGGCTTAAGAGAGCCTCTCTCCTTTAGAATCTTCTCGGGATCGGTAACGGGCGTAATCTGCTTACCATCCGAGTTTTCTCTTGTATTCCTTCTACCGAATGCCAGTTTATTATTTGTGGAGTCTCCAAGTGAAAGATTAGGAAGCCTTAAAAGGTGTGTACTCTTTGTTCACTATCAAAGGGTAACACGTTCAATGAAAAACAAATGTCGTTTTCCCAGGGAAAAAGATTTCGTAACTTCGGTCCCCGACAACGGCGCCAGAAAGATGTTGTTCCAGAGTCTGTACTTAAGGCTTAGAAGTACAGTGTCTAGGCATCCGAAAGTGGGTAAAAGGTGGAGAAGAGAGAAACGTCAACCTTCGGCAAAGGAAACTAGGGAAGATTTCTACATTGGCGTTGTTTGGCTTCCAACTGTTCATGGATAGTTATATCTTGTTCGATGGATGCCCATGAATGTTCAAGTTCAACCCAGTTAGTAGCTATTTTAAGAATAGTATCGAAAAGGTTTAAGGCAATGTGCGTTTGGTTTGATAATCCGGGTTCGATATTGGGCTGTGTTGGTACAGGGACAGTCATGGAGGAACAGTGAAAGTAGGAAACACTTCAAAGAGAGATTAAGTGTTGTCTCAATTTGGTCGTATAAAAGAGAATTTACGGTTTCAGGAATAAAATAGGGATGCAAATCAAAGGCTCTTTCCCGTAACTGAGTTATATCTTAATAAAATGTATGAGGTGGGAGAAAAACATTTAGCTATCTATGATGTAAGGCTCCTATCAAGGGATAATCTCACGTATAAACAAAAGAGGAAAACTATAAAGAAATAACCCGATGTAGCATAGAATATGTGTAGAATTTTGAAAGTGTTGACTGGTCTTACACCCGCTGATAGCTGGTACAGAGGAAAAACAGTAAACAATTACAAAAAACCAAAATTCATTCACTATAGTAGTGGTCGTACTAAATTATAACGAAGCATTCATTAGTTATAAATATGAAATGAAATGAAAATATGAGATACAAGGAAACAAAATCATAACACAGTCGTGACGGAATTGAGAATCTTTAGATTTGCTTTGTATTAACTCTCAAAAATTGTAAAAACTCTGTTACAATCGACACAAAAAGGTCCAGCCTTTTTTCCTTATTTCAATGGTGTATTTATACAGTTTACAATAAGATAGAATATCATTTATTACAAAATTTCAGTTATGATAGGGAGGAGAGCAATCGCTCCATTTCTTTTTCTCTGTCTTCACTTAGTACCAGACATTTGTCCTCGCACGTGCTCGGTATAGGTGACACATCTTTCAACCAGCTGAGATATTAGCCTCGACGGTTCTGCTTGACAGTTGGCTTCAAAAAAGTAACATTCTTGGGCTAACTACGGCAGCCTGTCTTCCATCTCTCTGTCTATGATGTCGATAGCGCATAATTGCGCACTCCGTTTGATCATACATTTGTCTATTTGGACTATGTCTGCCATAGTCACTTGGGAGATCTCGACCGAATCCCTTTCTTCTTTTTCCTTTAAATCAAGCGACATTTTTCCCATATTCATCTGAATCGAAGCCTCGGCACTACCTCCGCTATCAATACCTAACAGATCGCCATCTATATAACTGAAAGCCTCTTCCAAGGCATTTGTTACCTTTTTGGCTTGCAGCTTGCCTTCCGAGATGCTATGCTCCCATTCTTTTAATAGAATGTTTCCTCTGGTCTGCTCCGAAATGGTCAACCTGGGAGTACTTCCCAAATCCCGGTTGTTTGTGGCTATCACAGACTCTTGGAAGGCGACCCATGCTGCTCCAGCTTCCCTTTCTCTAGCAGATAAGTTCTCCGGAACCTGATTGACTAGCAAACAGTTGTCTCGGATCGCTTCTACCTTGCCAAGTAAATTTCGGTGGGAAACAGAGACTCTGCCCCGAATCTCCATCGCCTGGGATTGAAACATCCCGATATCTATCACCTTGCTTTCGACGATTTCCACCCTAGCCTGTAGCTACTGGATCAAATCTTTTTGTTGAATCGCTTATATCTAACCATCCTGAACCACCAGCTACGCTTGTTTGAGCTTAGACTTGAGCAGCTCTATCTCATTTTTATCGGCCAACCTTGCTTGCTCTATACCCACACTTGCCTGGTCTTTGGCAGTCTCCATTGCTGTGGCTAGTCTAGCTTCCAGGGTCTTGATGAGGCGATTCTTTCGTTTCAGCTGGTTTTTTAGAAGCCTGACTAAAAACTGATTCGCCGAGGCATATGCTCCTAATGTCCCTGCTATCTCAGTCACGAATTGTTCATTTTTCTTGTCCTTCCCATCAGTTATGACTTTGTATTTCTTGGCTGTCGACTCCCCTTCTTGGTAAAATTCTCTTTTTACCACTGCTTTTCTCTTCTTATTGAAGAGGAACTCATTCGGAGGGAGCTCTTCTACGCTTATAGGCCTCAACTCTTCATTGAAGATCCACCCTGCGTCAATATTTCCTTGAGTCGACTGCAAGGAGTAACTGATGTGATAGGTTCTCTGACCTGCTTTACTGATTTTCCCGGAGTAGTAATCGGACTCTGCTTCTTCGGAGGGTTGGGAGTCTTTATTTCTTCTTTTGGACTCTTGGTTTTCTCTCCCTCATCCTGTTGTTTTTCTTGATCGGGGTTCGCATCCTTAGAGCCTTCGGCATCCTTTTGTTTGACCTTCGTCGTAGCTAGACTCTCACCCCACAACACTGCGGGAAGACAACTGCGTCGATGTTCTTGGAACTTCACAACATCGACTCTCTCCTTGGGTGCCAAGGTTTGTATCCAAGCTAAAATATCGGCATAGGACCTTGCGCCTCGGAAAATGTCATCCAAGAGTGAATTATCGTGCTCAAATCTCTTGAGCCCACAACTGGTCAGATGATTGCTCACAACCCTCTGCGGATCGTGCTTTTTATATTCAATGAGGACCAAATCTAGGTCTTCCAGGGCTATTGCCTCAGCTTTGGCATGCCCGAAATCTAATAAAGAATTAGAATTTAAATGAACAGGAAAAGGTGGTGATACCTTCTTTGAGTATCCCTTAAGCTCCTTTCTTATACCAGCGATTACTGTTTGTCTGGAAGCCTCACGAAAAACCAACTTATCGGGGATGAATAATGGCAGTGCATGTGGGGGAATAGAATCCCTGAAAACTCTGAGGTACGAAAATTAAGCCTCCACATACCAGTCGGCTATGCTGCTCAGATTTGTCACTATACTATCCGAGATCCTAGATGGCGGGTGACCGAAAATAGTGACATGCAGGGGCACCATCACCTAGTTGAAGATTTCATACACAAAATTTGTCGCCTTGTTTTCCCATAATTTTGCATGATAAACGTGTATGGGTTGGTCTTTTGCTGGAGTCCAACTCCAGCTCATTAAGGGAAATGGTGTCAAAAAACACACGACATCCATAATATATGCCGTCATGAAAAACGAAGACGCCTTTCCATTCTCTTTTTATGCCTGATACTCTGTGATTCGACTGGTCAAACTATCAGACAGTATTTTCGCCCAGTCGAAAGAACTGCCTTCGGCGACCCAAAACATTAGAGGCACCCATGGAAGATAAAAATGTGAGGTGTCTTCTTTCCCGTATAGCCTACATGTCATCATGGCAACATACTTGTACTGTGGTTCTAAAGAAGCGATTGAATATATGTCGTGGCTGTCAGCTCTGAACTTCACGGTGTTCGAAACCCAATCTTTTATTAAAATGGACATAGTTTTATCATACTGTATGCATTCCTTCTGCTTGAACTCGTCCAAGAATTCGGCACCATATGTGTAGTCAGACATTGTGGGAAGCTTATACATGGCTTGCAGATGTTCTGACCTGAAAGTCCCGATGGTGACTTTCTGCTCATTCATGATGGTTCTGGTCGGTATGTCCACATGGTCTAATGCCCATTGGACCATGTCATAATATGGAAGCAATCGTGGCCTGGATGCTACTTTGTGCATTCTGGATTGGATGACTATCTTGTACTTGGTGGTTATATCATCTTTTTCGTTGTCGCTGGAGTCATTGGAATAATCCACCAATTCGGCCTGCAGAACATCAGAAACAAATGACCAATTCGGGACTGATTCGATACTTCGAGGCGAAGTATCAGCGTCATTGTCTGAGCCTTGTCCCGAAACCTCAACACTGGCTTTGGATGCTTTTCGTGGAGCCATGAATAGAGATTGTGTTTTAGCTCTTCTGCGATAGAAATACGTATACATACAAAAGTCAGCTTGCTCATCGATAATGTGCTCTGCGTAATGTAGAAATGAATTTGTTAAAATGTATAACAACTCTTATATATATTTGAAAACTCAGTACCTTTCAGAACAGGCCTGTCAAATCATTTTTAGAAATAAATCTTGCCATAAAAATACGATCTTTATTCGTCGATTTGCCCTATTTTCTAATTAATGCCATAAATTTTGGCGGTTTGAAATATCAGCTGGTGCATGGAAGGAATAAGGCTACCTCGTAAAAGGTGCAAGCATCAAAACAAAGGATAAATTGATTTAGCTTAATTTATCCGTTTTTACCAACGTTAATTTATCTTTCGCCACTCATTGTATCGGGAATTTTGCTTTAACACTTTGAACCTCTAACACCCGAGATTGCGATGATAGACTTTGGTTAATGAAAAATGTGATTATGATTAGGATCTCGATTAATTTCATCATTATTATATTTTCCATATCACGACTCGGAGCTTTGAAAATAAGTTTCTGGGAGGTTTGGGTGTCGAGCTGTGAAACCGTGAGATCGCGATAATACGTCTTAATAAAAAGGGAATATAAACTCGGGTTTAGTGATTAATTAATTATGTTTATATCCTTATCGTGATTTCGCGAGTCAGGGTTTAGACGGTGTAACTTTTAAGAAAGAAAACACCAAGTGGCGAATTGCTGACAAAACTTTTACCATGGTTTAGCTTTTACTTTTAACCTTGACATGGGTTACTAAATTAAGGACCTCGTGTTCTCGGCTATCGGGGCCACGACAATAAATTTTTGGATTTGGTGAACGCCGAAGAGAGAAAACCCGATGACGTTTAATCACGGTTTAGGAAAAAGTTTACTCTCATTACTGCCTTGGGTGAAAGATTAAATCGATTTCATCGTTTTGTAGCTCGGAACGTGTGAACTACATGAGTTATAGTATCCGACCTACGAGATCCCGAGGTAGAAAAAAAAGAGGAAACATTTTTACGAAAGGTTGGACTCGTCTCGAGAGTACGATAATCATCGCTGCTCACGTGATAAAGCTTTAAAGATCTTGAAACCAAAGAGGGGAAATACGAAAACCATCTTTCGATTTCGAGCATTAAAACATGAAATTTGTGACGGGCTAAAAAAAAACAAAGGCGGCTCCAACAGTCCCCAATGGCCAAAAATATAAATATTCCAGTGGCTAATACTACACATCCAAATTATAACTTGGGAGAACCTAAAGAAGAGAGGTTTCATAGGCCCTTCAAGATGCCACCTATGTGAATAAAAGGAGGAAACAATGAACCATCTCTTGGATGAATGTCCTTACATAGTAGAATTATGGGACTGGGTAGCAGGCATTTTCCGTCAGTCTAATAGGATCAGAGGAAATATTTCTGCAACTATTAACACCTAGGAGGAGAACTACAACGACAATGAAGAGGTGAATCTTTGCTGGACCCTCACCCCTGGCATGATCATTTGGGCAATTTGGAAGGAAAGGAACCGACACATTTTCAAGAGCCAAAGATGGACAGTTGGAAAGATCAAGGAAACAGTAATAGCCATGACAAGGGAAATGGTACAGAGTTGCAACCTCCCAACAGGAGGAGCGCAACTCACTAATCGGGATCTCAGAATTCTAGAGGCTTTCCAAGTGAAAGAAAGACACAATCCCAATCAGGTGAGATGGGTGCCACAACTAAGTTTAGGCGAGCACAATTGGAAACTGCCACCAGAGGGATTGCTCAAGCTAAATTTTGATGGGGCGTCGATGGATAACCCAGGAAAGACCAGTATGGGGGGAGTAATCAGGGACAGTCAAGGAAGAATTATCCAACAGTACATAGGAAGTTTGGGGAATTCAATAAACAACACTACTGAATTTGGAGCATTGGAGACAGGTTTGGAGATACTACACAGAGAAGGAATGAAAAATGTAATAATGGAAGGCGACTCCATGCTAGTCATCAACACAGTAAGGAACCTCCAAAACGACACCAAAGTGGGAAAAATACAGAGGCACTGGTGCTTGGCGTACTATCTACAGAAGATTCGAGAGCATTTGCAGACAAGGATCACAGTGGAGTTGCGCTGGGTCCGTAGGTTAGAAAATGGACTTGCGGATAGAATTTCTAATGAAGGGGTCGATAGGGAAGGATTAGAATTGGATGCCACGTGGATTAACATCCCAAGTGGCCAGTTTCGGACAGACTGTACCCAACTAGAGGCAAAGGACTATGAAGGAAACCGAAGTACGAGAGACCACATCGAGGCTGGAGACACAGAATGAAACGAAGGGCAAGTAGGATCTAGGCTGAATTTGTTAGGACACTTTTTAAACACGAGTTACAATGCATATCACAGTCACACCACAGGAAGGGGTACGATACCAAGTTCTTGTCAATAGAAGTAAGTACAGGGGTTGGTCGTGGGAGAATGGAAAGGGTAAGTCGTATCTAGAAAAGGACGAAGACCAAATGGATAGCCTGAGAGCAGGTATGGGTACACCTCATCTACACCCAGATCTCAAGGGAGGAAATGATTGGAGGACAACGTGTAAGGAAAAATATTGGTGCTAGAATGACGACATATCTCCCAAGCACACAGACTCAGAAACATAAATAAAGGACCGAAAGATACACCTTTACGGGAGACAAATGATTACCTAGATAAGACCACCTCCGGGGAAACTCTATAAAAGAAGAAGCATCAGGGATAGCGACAAACCAACTAGCAGCAATTCCAGAGACCAGGAAGGGGAGAGTAGTAGCAGAGAAATAAATCACGACAGAATCCACGGCTTACAAGAAAATATGGTAAGAATGAAGAACACCTAGAGTAAGAGGGGACCCTAGAGGGAGGAACTCCCAATAAGTGCCCAAAAGATCACTAGGATGGAACAAGCAGCCAGAGAGGCCAAAGGCACCTTTCTCAAGCAGGTAGATACAAAGGGTAAATAAGTCATTGACAGATGGGAGCGGGACGTCAACACCAAGCGCCAGGGAAAAGCTTGGGCATAACTCATCCAAGAAGTTGACGGGTTAAGGGACCCAGGGGCCACACAACCCAAGAAAACCCTCTACCACAAAACACTAGAGGAAGCCTGGCATAAAAAAATGATAATATGCAAGCTGAGAGAAGAAAAGAATGAGACCAGCAGGGTGGAAAATCGAGGCCACAAGAAGGAAATCATAGAAATCTTGAGCCGACTCAGTGACTTGGAGGCCAACATAAGAGGCATAGCAGAGAACCAAAGGAACCAAGGAAAAAAAATAGACCGACTGGCTGGTCAATTCTAAATCTACCTTTTCTACATCCATCACATGGACATCACTCCAACAGACCGACACGGAACACCAACCAGCATTAGAAGGACGCTCACGGTGGAGAAGAAAAAGGAAAACAAGATAAGGAAGGAAGGAGATGAAAGCCACCCAATCTGCGTGGACTAGCGCAACACCAACTCAAGTTCTTTTTTTAATCAGTATAGGAACAACTGATGTTATATGCTCTCGCTTTTATGTATTTCTGATGGTATAGTTCTTTTTTCTTCTTCAAACGAACTTATGGAGACTGGGTTGGTTTCCCCGAGTGGCAGCCCAACCATCCTTTCATTAATGTAGATAGCACATCTTGGGGACCCTTGATATGGTTTCCTTTTTGGCAGATTAGGGGCCACCCCTCAGCCTTTTTTGTACAATATTTTACTTAGTAATATAGAATCTCAACTCACTTACAAAAAAAAACCAGTAATGTTAATGGGAATTAGGTTATATATGTTCTACCAAATATAATGGACAAACTAGATCAAACTTGTTCATTGCTCTTAAAAATTTGGCCAATTTCGAACTTCATGATAGAAAACAGCCAAATGTTGTTGATTTTTTGTAGCTTCGAGAGGTATTCCCACTAGAGGCCAAGGTTCCAGGAATATGGAAATTTTTATTGGCAGCAGGTTTGACTTTCATTTCAATGAAATTATCCTAGAAATGAAGCTAGGGCCTCATGGGAAAGTTTTTGGGATTTGTGGGTTTGTGTGGGGGTTCCACACCCACATAGATTATTAAAATATTCTAATTAATTGTTAGTTTAGAAGGGAATCCTAAACTCACAATGCTTCTTGTGCACTGAAATTCGACGACTATATGTCGGCTAGTTGACACAATTCTGTTGGCACTTCGGAAAAACATGGTTACCAAATTCGTTGGTGTATATGTGTTAGATACTTCGATGAACATATTAACGTCTGATATCTGACACTGAGTCATTGGTTATACTGATAGACCTAACAACCTAAACCTCATTGAAATTAGTCATTACTTCCGACACACATGCATTGGAAGTTTGATATAACGAAACGTTGAATATCTAATAGAGAAATAAGATATTCAACGTATGTTTGTCGAAATTTGCATCAAATATCCAACATATATGTATGTCGAATATCCTACATACAAACCAAATATTCGATGGTGGTGCCATACCTCCGATGGATATGTCTTTCGAACAGTTCATCGGATATCTGACGAACAGGTACATCAAATATCCACCATCCAAGAAACATATATGATGGAGGTGTCATACCTTTGACGGATATGTCTACCAAATAGTTCGTCAAATATTCGACGAAATTGCATATATTTTAAAAAATTAATGAGATTAATGGCTTGTAACTTTTGTGTGCCTATTGACTAGTTCCAAGGAGAGAATTTTTTTATAGATTATGCTATTGATTTTGATCTTTATTATAACCAGTAGATATAGCCAGAATAGCCAACCATGGGGCAAGAAGAATCCCTAGGAACAACACCGTAATTTAAAGATATATATATAAATGTCCGACGAAAGGCTACGTGAATCAAACATACGAAATTTTTCATGAAATTTATTAAATAGAAACATAACAATTACAAAATCAAATCTTCCATTTACTTTTCTCAAACTAGTTGGGGAAAGATAACATGTGATCAATGCAATATTAACAATGTTTTATGTGATCATCACAAAAACAATATAATTTTTGTATCATAGTTTTACATGGTAAGTAAATCATATACATATTCTACTTCGAAAGAAATAAACCTCAATTACATTGAAAAAATACATTTAAAATATAAGAGATATTGTTCTTCTAAACAAATTAGCATTGGCCTTGAATGCCAACTTGCATTGATAATGACATCATTTTTTCAAAATGTGAAAAAGGAGATATGAAGAAAAGCTAACAATTCTTACAAATTTTTGTTGGTATGTATGGATATGATATTGACTCCAATAGACTTTGTATAGAGTCCCAATAATTGCAAAAATAGTTAACTGATCATAATGCACTGTACGCACTCACTCTCACAAAAACACATAAAAAATCATGTTTGTACGCAATTGAATATTTTAAAAGAATATTAGCATTTGATATTGATATTTCACATGTATTTGACACTTCATATTTTGTACGGAAGAAAAATTGATGCCAAATATTAGTTACCATGAGCACAATAAGAAACTAATGAGCATCTATTGTCACTTGAAATTACAATCTAACAATCAAGTCTTTTGAAAAAATGAAGCAAAGTTGTTAATGTTTAAAAATACTCGTTTGAAGAAATGAAGTAAAGTTTTGAATGTTTGAAAAGACTGGATTCCAACCTTATTTTCCATAATTTAGTAGCCTCAAGTCCCCTCCAACAGAAAATTATCCCCAAAAATCCTAAAGGAAATATAGATTTGTCAATAAAAGTTTGAAAGTGGCACAATATTTGAATTTTTGGTAATAAAAAGAGTGAAAAATTTTACCTTGACAAGTATCATCTCCGCATCATTTTCTTTCTCCTATTTTTCATACATCTTAAAAAATTGGATTGCTTGGACATCATATTAGAGGAACTATTAAATAAATTTTGGAAAGATGTCCCTCGCCTAATTTCTTAACCATCAATTAGAGAGGAAAATTGATCATCGATTATCTTACCATTTTCCTATTAGTGATATTCAATTTATGTGGGTTAATTAGCGTGATGACATGTACGTGACATTTTTCTTCAGCTAGGACAACCTATGTGAATACCACATCTTTACTTGGTACAATTGTCACCCAAAATATCATCAACCAAACTAGAACCACTATTAATGCTTGACTTCCACTGTAGCTATGTTTTTTTCTAGCTCATGGTTCCTAATTCAATTGAAATCTTTGGTGTTTATTGGCATTTGTGAGATAGTGTTTATTTCCTTTTTGCAATGGTTTATTCCATCTAGAATCCAAAGGCATCATAGAAGAAAGAAATAAATGTCATCATTCAAAACAAACTACATTGTATGCTTTTACTAGACATGAATAAAAGTGTAGTTGAAAGAGGGCACCACGAAAACAACAATCATTTATTGACAAGAAAACCAAGTCAAAAATAAAGCTAGGATCAATGTCCATAGAAGGAGCACAATTCCACCCTTAATATATCTAGAGTGAAGGCTCAACAAAAGGTTTAATGCACCAATAATTAGGGTAATGGAATATGTGCAAAGGAGACACATTTCCACCATTAGATCTACATGGAGAGCCACAATCCTTTCATGCCAATCGATGCAAACAAATGACATTAACTCCAAATTCAATTATGGTGTATGGAAAAGTGTTGGAGCACATTTGTTTCCCACTATTAATTACCAAACCCTTTTTGCAAACTCCAACTAGCATATCCACATATTATCAAAGTGCTTGAAGCATGTCACAAATAATTGCCAAGAACATTAACTATGAAAACAAGTACTTCACAAGTATGTAAATAAACTCCCAAGTATTTTCAAAAGATATGAACAACATTCCAAAATTTCCAGGTATATAATTTCCACGTCTATAGTTAGCATGATTACCATTTTTTTCTAGTTTGAGGTGAGGCTTGGACTCAAAATCATATGTTTTATCCTCCATTAAGTGTAAGTGTTGAAATAGATTATACCTTGAATACTTTAAGTGTTGCAATGTAACATTAAAATAGTCATTGGCACATTTTCTTGCACACTAACATTTTCATGTGTTTTTTCAAGGTATCCATAACAACCTTAAATAATCATCATACTCATGAGTAATCATAAATGAAGAATGTCATAAAATTATCAACATTAAAATATATTAACATAATCATTATACAAGACATAGATAAATTGAAGCATGAAAAATACACATAAATATATATATAACTCAATGACCTTATCATCACATCACTTAAGTTCACATTTGGAGGTGGACCCTATAGTAGACAAAATAAATGGGAATTCTACCTCTTTGGAGGAGCAAGAGCATGAGGATAAGACGTCACTTTTTCATCTACGTGAGTGGGAAGAACCATAATCACAATATAAGTCATCATGTCAATCATACAAATCAATTACAATTAGAAATGAAATAATAGCTCAAATACCTTGATATTCGATGGCTTTCCTCATATGATATCCATTTAGCGTAGCTCCAATAGGTCTCCTCCAGTAGTTCTTCTACTAATTTAACCAACACTTAAAGAATCAACAAAATAATAAAATAAATTAACAAACATTTTTATGACTAAATAATAATTAATAATACTTGAGTGCATGAATACCTAAATGAGATCCTCTTGGTTTCGAGAATAATCTATTGAAGTATTCTAATATTGGAGCAAACCTCCCTCGATTTGATAGAACAACAATAAAGAAAACATTGAATTTGTTGTTTCTCTGTTGGATTGAGGTAGGTTTGCTCCAAGATTATCCAAATCCTAATTTATTCTCTACTGAACATGGCCAACCACGTGAAGGTGGAAGATCTTATGTCCACTCCTCCCCTTCACATAACTCTCAATTCCCCAGTACCCAATATATATACTAGAAAATAGTTGAAAACAACACATCAAGATTCATGCATGGACACTAGAAAAATAACAAATTCATAATGAAACATATGTGGTTTTGTGCATAAAGAAACATATAGAAATCAATCATTAACATATAAAATTTATTCATTCATTCATTTATCATAAACACAAAATTCTTCATCTCAATAAATTTTATCATCAAAAATATGTTTTCATAATATGGTACATGATGTTTCTAATTATATAACTAATAAAATCATTTCTTTTTTGGTTTCTTTATTTTTGAAATGAATTTAGAAACAATGTCGTTAGTTATTTTTTCCCTTTCAATTGTTATGTCCCGTGCATGTCTTATTGACGACTTGGTTTTGTACTCATAACATTGAGGCTGCTGCAAGGGGGGCGCGAACCATCAGTTGCAATAATAAAGAAATGTTAAATTGATATTTTTTATTATTATCATTACAAGTATTTCATTAATAAAAATAGCATTAGAGTGTTCTTTACCTGCTTTAGTGGCGGAGGAAAGTGGAGTAGTTTCAGATGCGGCCATATGTTCCTCTTCTTGTCTAGATTCATCCTCTACATGCTCTAGAGTTGAAATGGGAAAGGTTATAATTAACACGCAACCGACATCAACCCTGCGAGGTGTGCACATATGATGTTGTGTTGGTGAGGCAATGACATTGGTACCAAAAATGACCTCCGTAGGCACATCCTGGGACATTCGCGGAGGCCCGAAATCCCCAAAAACCATTGTTTAGGGCCTAGAAATGGCCCCAAAAGTTTGGGACTTGAAAAACTGTTGAAAAATTGTCGAGGTGGAAAACTCTATTTTGAGCCAGTGGAATAGGTGGGTGGCCACCAATATCTACCTGGATCAGTAAAATAGTATATGTACCACCCCCATAATAGAAATGTTTGTCTCTACTATATTCAAATTATAATCAATCAACAAATCCTCCGCTACAACTATCGATCTTATTGCACATGTGAATAAATGGTTTCCTTCACACCCCTCAAATACACAATTGGGTTTCTTGTTTTTGGTTACGGGTTGTTTATTGTTTATAAACCCTGCAATATTCCCTGTTTCTTTTGGCCTTTCATAAACATATATAGATTATCCTTTATTTTTATCCTTGTCTTTTATCTATATATAATTTGCAGCCATGCCATATCTTAACACACTTTTTGTATATGGGACTAGTCGTATCCAATATTTATATATGTAAAAGGGTCTCACATACTCCATCAATTCATTTAATCTATCATAACATACCTTTATTCCATCCATGGAAAATATCCCCAAACCATGTAATGATTATGGAGCAATGCGGTATATCCTTTCATTGACACAAAAATCAACTTTTATTTGAGGAAGATCCTTGGGTACCTATTGTTTCACTAGATGTTTATACCTCAAGGGAACCTTGATGTCATCTATGCTCTCATCATCATAAGAACATGAGCCACCTTTAGCAATAAAAAATTCCATCTGTCTATGGAATTTTCTTCTGTTCTTCTCGCCTCTATTTGATCTCCTCCTATTAGACCTACTAGATGTCTCACTTTTGTCTATTCTACTTGAAATTCGCTCACTCGATGAAGATATATCTGGAAAATACTTGTTTGGTTGTACGTCCTATAACACTCCATCAAATGAGAGAAACAATTAGAGATTGTCATAATGGTTGTGATAAAACATCTTGAGGAAACCACAATAACATAATAGTACAAGTGACTTTTGTTGTTACAATAAAACTCAATCCACTCATATTTTTGAAAACTTAAGAATAAAATAGTACAAGTGAGTTCATGATTCATGGATTGACATAGACCATAATTTTAAGAGAATGGAGGAAGGGATTTATTTTACAATCCAACATATTCTATAAAGAACCATATATTTTTACAAAAATGAGTTGCAACCAGAAACAAAACCACATTTTCATTTGACCATAAATAATATGTTTGCAGTGACATGGAAATGCATATTTTCAGTGACATGGAAATACAAGAATTTTATATGTGTCCAAGGTTCGTCTATCACATGTAAAATATTTAATATGAGTGATAAAAGCGTTGATTGGAAAAATAAACTCAGAAAATTATGTTGTTATATTTAAGATAAGAATTTGTGTATATTCAAGCCTTGCTCCATTTGACTATTGAGTTTTGTGCTCCTTTTCATTGAGGTAGGACATACAAAGGCTCTTTCCTCTTGCATTGGCCAATCTTTGAGATCATCTTGATAGTACTTGGAAAGGATTCCTAGAGGTCTAATCCCCCCATCCACTCTTGAAGAAGCCTATTATCCATAGACAACTCTTTAGAGGAAATACTTTTAGGTGTCTTTCAACTTTGACTCATCTTAAAACCCTAAGATTCACCTAGAACTTGTGTAGTGACTCCATATCCCTACTATGGAATGCATGTTGTCTTAAAATATCTCTAGATATCTCATCTTTCCAACGATTAACTTAGTGGTGGATGGACATACTATGGATGCATGAGTTTACCCTTTAACTTGGTTACGATCTCACCATAGTTTGGATGTATTGAGTCTAGTTTACTTCGATGAACTTGTTGTGCTTGTTATATGAAAGTGTTGTTGAAACTGTAGGTATATCTTTCTCATTACAATTACTATTGGGTTGTGGTAAGTATGGATGTTATACACCTAAAAATGAGTATGGATAAAGATACCTCTTTCAAGGTAAATATAAATGTGCTCTCTTTGAACCAGGCCTTTTGACTTATTTTTAGAGGTAGATGTATGATTTCTCAATAAATTTTCACATGATTGTATGTTACTCTCAAGGTCCATAATATTGTTAAACATTTGGGATGGACTAGTAGATTTTGTTTACCTAAGTAGAAGAGAAAAAATAGACTCTTGGAAGAAACCTAAGACACCTTGGTGATAAATTTATAATTTTTGATATTATACAAATCCCCATGCCACCTATTGAAGTAATATATAATTCTTTCACCATTCCTTATTCTTAAAGAGTTAAACTTTGTCAAGTAGTATTGGTAGTAATTCTTTTCACCCCAATGTTCTAGAAAGGCATCATGAAAATGCATGCAAATAGTGATGGAATGAACTTACTAAAATATAAACCATCTTGATTGTCATCACACATCTTGGAAAAAAACTCTATTCTACAACAATACGTTTATTTCTATTGTAATCAAGAATAACAATGCAATAATTTTCCTATAGTCAAAATCAACAATACAATGATTTTGTATCAACACCTCTAAGTTCTATTTTTGAACTAGATTATCCACTATTGCAAAGTCATGAATGGACATCATAAACATCATCAAATGTTGTTTTTATCACTCACAAAAACCTGCACATGTATATACAATGATATTTTTTCCACACTAGAAATATTCTCAGTTTGTACAAATATTGAACAAATCTATACAAATACACAACAACTTTAGCATCAATAGGAAATATTACACATCACTATAAAAGTATAATAATAGTCCTTTTTAATAATCAAATATCAACGTTTAACTTCATAAAACAAATAAGGCATCAACACAGTTAGTAACACCAGCAAAGGAACTCATAATCAACTTCAAATTGACAATGACAAGCATACCTACAACATGATAGTTTTCATTCTTCTCAAAGGAACAATCATAATTGTTAGATGGTACAAGGATCAAAAAAATTTCGTGGTCTACGGAAATCATCAAAGTGTTATGTTCATACTCTTCAAGGTTCCACTCATCCATTCCACAACATCTTTACAAAATTTCCACCACCATATATATCCTCCATACAACAACCTCAACAACTATATAACATTATTCCAACATACATATCATTGTTTCACTCAACTCCATTCATTTCATATCCTCAATCTACCCATTTCACACATTTCCCACCACTATCACCCATTACCATTCACTCCCATGTACTTAAAACCCTAAAAATCCAAAATTGTGCAATAAAAACATGTACCAACAAGAAGCTATGAGAAGAAATCTTTTAACACTGCTACAGGATGTTATAGGAAAGTTTGTTACCATCTACTACAAGAGACTATCAACACCGAAATTTCTATAAGAAGTTACATAAATCATTCCTCTAGCACACAACTTCACATTTTATTTAATTTTAAAGGGTATATGAGATTTAAAACGACCATAATACACATTTTACAACCATCCCTTAACACTAAAATAAAATTTCTCCAATCAATCCACTTGTTGCAGGATCGACTGCATTCCTACGAGAAGCTACATGAGACAAAAAAAAAACACCATTTTTCAGCTCAAATGATTAGATCAAGAGAAAAAGAATATTTGCAAGTAAACAATACTTCATCAACATCAACAAGGATCCTCCATACAACTAGATCAAGTGAACTATACAAGGTATGCCACTCACTCATAGTTCAAATTAATTTTCACTTAATTAATCAATTTCACCCTGGTATCTTGGTCATGTTCAATCAAACAAAAATTCCCTCATTAGTGAGATGGGCCTCACATCTCCACATAGGGGGGATCAATGGGTTACCTAAGGTGGAAACTAAAGTAATTAGTGGGTGAAAAGGAGAAATCACCATTGCAATCGGTTATATAATGACATAATCAAGGAAGAAGGTATTAATTTCAAAATTCAAATCATCAACACAGATTCCATCCTCCATTTCATGTCAAAGTATGTCCAACTTTTCCCTCATAATTATTTTTCCAAGACTGTGTTTCAAGAAGCAAGTCTAAGAATGTTTCTACAAGATACTAGAACTTCCCATAGAATCCATCACTTGCTGTTACGTGATATCGAGCCCTTACCATAATATTCCATTAAGACAAAGTTGCCTTAACCAATTTTTATTAAACCCTTGTTCTCACATTTCTAGAAGGGGTTGAACTTGAAAAACCTTGCAGCCAATAGGATATCATATACAAAGTATACCACTGTAGTTTTCCAATAAAAAATTGAAAGGTAGCACAAAGTCAGACTTGGTTTCCATAATGTTTTAACGTAGTTGTCACAAGAAACCTTAATCCTATCTACCTAGATCTATTGTAGTTGCATTGTCGATTCTCGTTCTGAACTTGGATGTGAATATCATTATTACAAGAGGTTTATCCTACACTAATATGTTTTCCAAAATCACAAAAACTATGTATTTTGGATGAAATTTTCCAAACCCTACCAATTTGGCATTACTCTATTCCCAAAATTAGAAGTTTCAAGACCCAAAACCTATTTTTTTTCCATATATCTTCAGTAAGTGTTGTGTAATACTACACCTCTTGTATTGTTTGAATTTTACCCTTCACATTAGAAAACCAAGAGGTCAAAATACCTCAATTTGACATCCCCTAATGCAAGAGTATTATGGGATAGTGGGAAGGGATTTTTTTCAAAAGTCCTGCGATGTTGGCCCCAAAATCGTGTCCAAAGAACATGCGGGTTTTGTCTCAATATAAATGATGAAATTGTGGGTTTAGTATCAAGCATAAATAAACCATTTTGACATAAAAAAAATAACCCTACAAAAAGTAAAATGCAAAGGTTCTCACCGATTTTGACAACATTGTTCGTCCCCTGAGGGTATCACACTTAGCTCTATCTCTTCTATAGGTGGGGTGTCCTCCATATCTATCTCTAGTAGTTGGTTGAGGTTGGTGGGCTTGTGTTGTCCCCTTGGCCTCAGTTTGTCTGCTTGTTGCAGTCTCGGGTCTCTGTCGAGAGCTCAACGGTTTGTAGGCAGGGTCAAGGGTTGATGG